>JAZHYW010029011.1:0-21834 GCA_037355805.1 Ixodes ricinus | reverse complement strand
AAGTAAAGATTTAACGTTTTCACCACGCAGATGAGGATGGCTACTTATGTATGAAGTTAAACTTTAGGAGAATATTGACCTAAAGGAAACTGTGGGGGCGAGATTTGTAACTCCAAACGGGTGGAGAAGGTTTTACGTGTACCAGCCACTTCAACGCCGTGCGAGTGTCCGTTGACGCGCTTATGGCCAGAACATCCATTGGGCCAGAACATCCATCGAGTCAAAATATCCAAGAGGTGATGCGACACCAGACTCAGAACATCCAATCAGTCAAGACATCCATCTGAGTCGAAACATCCATCGAGTCAAAACATTCGAGTCAGAAGATCCATCAGAGTCGAAACATCCATCGAGTCAGAACATCCATCGTAACATCCATTGAGTCAGAACATTCATGAGAGCCATCCAGAGTCAAAACATCCATCGAGTCAGAGCATCCATCAGAGTCAAAAGATCCATCTGGTTCAAAACATTATTATTTGAATAAAAAAAAAAATATATATATATAAATTTTTGCCGGCTCGAGGCTGCGAATTTCGCCAAGAGCCGATTTGTGGATACACTTGATCAACCACCTTGGTCAATGTCCTGGATGTAGGGCCTCGTTTTCGTGTTTTATTTTTGTCACTGGTATTTTTGGACGTTCGTGGTCAAAATTTGCATTGTAAAGCGGCGTATTATTTCCTCTCCGTGGTATCAGTTTTGGAGGTGTTGCAATCTGTGTGTTCAAGTGCCAAAGACTTGCAAGGGTTTTGCCCGGTGTCACTGTTGGTGGCACATCCGGCTTAACCTTCGGTCGGAGGGGGATTTTCTGAAATCCCTTGAACAATTGTTGAACCCAGCCGCTGACCCCAATCTTGAAAAACATTGAGAAAGGGAAGCGACAGGGTGATAGCACGATCTAGGTGATAGGGAGTGTGAAGAAGGCGTGGGTACATCCTTTTAGAAAGCCGGCGACCTCGAAGGTAATTGAGATAACGCGCGTACCGGAACAGAAATTCGGGGAACAGGAGTTTGGTGACTTGGTTGTTTTGTGATGCTTTTGTTCAAGTCCGAACTGGATTAAGGCCCGTTCACCTCTTGCGACCGAGTACGACCGAGAGAGACCAGACCGGTTTTAAGCCTCTTGCGATCTCTTGGGACCAGCTCCGCTGTTGCGCATTCGGTCCTAGAGATCAAAAGCAAAAACCGGTCTTCATGGTCTCTTTCGGTCGTCCTCGGTCGCAAGAAATGAACGACCTTCAAATTTCTAGCTTCAAAGATGACTAATTAACTTCAACGACTGCATATAAATGCTTGCAAGTTTTCGTTCCGGGATCGCTTCCAGTCAAGAGGTGTTCGCGCCAGCCACAACTCGCTACGTTCAGTGTTGAGAGCAGCAATTTTTAGTTATTTCGATTTCCTAAATATTTCAGTCAAGCAAAGTTTGAATCGAAGTGCTAATTCCTGACAAGACTGGCTTTATAGAGCAAAACTTCGGAATACCGGTATTTGGGCCGTCCAGTCATCGCTCGAAGTGGCCGGTAATTCAGTTTAAAAGCAACAAGTGGGACAATGTTGTTTTTGAGCTTTCCTACAAGGCTACGAATCCGAAGAATCCGGACATCGTATACTATAGATGCATTGCCTGTTTCAACCTCAAGAGTCGGCTTGGACGGGATGAAAAGAGCCCGATTGCCCATCTGACATTGCGGAATGGAGTCATGATTACTGACTCCCGACGACCCAACTATACGCCCCATAGCTGCAGGCAGGAAATGCGCCGCTTGTTGAGAAAATTCTCGCGAAGAGGTATATGCTGGAAGTAGGAACGCAAATCCGTGAAAACAAAAAAAAGATCCCGACAGGCCTTTGACGACGCTGTCTGTTCTGTCGACGAGAAGTTCGAAGATCACTCTTCTGAAATTCAGAGATGCAAACAAGTCTGAACTTAACACCCATTACGGCTATGCTTCTAAACGCAGAGCGTTATCAAGGAATAGGCACTTCAATGTCATCAAAGGCAACAGCTTGGACGTTATCCTCCCAGAACTTCAAACAACCAAGGATGGGCATCGCTTTCATCCGTTTGAAGACTAGACGAAGCCTGGAGAATGCTGGTCTCCTTTGCCGAGAAGGACTTGGACGCGCTCTGTAGACGCTCAGTATACGTGTTGGGCGACGGTAACTACAAATACAACCCCATGAAATTTCATAACCTTGGACAGTTCTATACCCTTCACGGTGTCGTCAAGGGGGAAGCCCAACCAGTTGTCTACGCTTATGCAGTCGTGCGACACCCGTGCCTACAGGACCTTCCTCCAGGTGGTCAAGGATGCCATGGAGCGGAAGTTTGGAAATGCCGGAACGCTCTCCACTACTGCCACGTGGATATTCGATTTTGAGTTGGCGACCATACAAGTAACGGAACAGGTCTTTGGCACGGCAGCGGGAACACCACGTGTGAGTAAGCGTTTTCATTATACTAAATGGTTCCATCCGTCATTCCGTTTTGTGCAGCTCTTCCATATTTTAGAATATTTTTCTGCTGGTCTTCTGAATATCTGAAGAAAAATTCTTATAAAGTTTTGGTTCCTACTTATTTTTATGAATTAGCGCACTAGATAGCAAGTTATCTGGATTTTCTTTTTCGCGGGTGTATCAGTAATTGAGATAGATGAAAAGAAAATCACGTTTTTTTCTTTTTACGAGGGGGATTATTTTTTTTCTGATAATGGATCTCTAGACTATAACGAGATGTAAAATCACTTCCACCTCGAGCGGCCACAACCTTTCTCTAGAAAAGGCAAAAAATACATCAGCTTTTTGAGGAAGACCTCGAAGTACCACTTTACTGAAACATAGTGGTCAATGTTTTGCTTAAATCGTCAAAGGACATATCATCATCAGTGCTGCCATCATTAGAAGTGACAGCCACTTCAGCTAACTGCCATAAGTTTTTCTCTCTTTCTTATCAGCTTGTAAAATTGCTGTCATAACCGTTTAACTGCTTATTTTTTACGTTTGATCTCAGTTTTACTTCGAATCTACCAGCATTGATTAAACCTTCAATGTGATACATAATTCACATAGGGAACTAAGGCTTATAGCATAAGAGAATGCTATAATTGTTTTAGGTGCGTGGTTGTGCGTTCCATTTCGCCCAGGCCCTCAACCACCAAACGCGAGGATGCCTGCGGTCAAATGCTGTAAACAGAACGTGTGACGTCGCCAGGTGGATTGATGAAAAGTGCGACATCTCCCTTTGTATGACGGCCTCCGCGAGGCCTTCTCCAGGGACCTGCTTGCTGCTCGGCCACAGGAGAGTGCTCGGTTGGAGCAATTCGCCAAGTATGTTGATGGTTTCTGCTTTCCAACGCTGTTGTGAAAGACATTTGGGAACAGTTTGAAAAGGATGGCCCACGCACGACCAACATGGTCGAAGGTTGGCACAATGGGCTGCACAGCCGGCTGGCAAGTCATCATCCAGACCTGGCTGAATTCATTCAGTTCCTCCAAGTGATCCAGCACTCTTCGCACAACCGAATCCAGGCACTGCTCTTAGATCATCTTGCAGTAGCATCTGCACCGCGCGGGGGTTGAAGTCAGCAACCGTAACAAGCCATTGCAAGAGGAAACGGCCCTGTTTTCAGGCTACTTTTCATCTGCAGTCCCGACATTCAGGATGTCCTTGACTATCTGGACAGAATTACAATGCTTGGAGTTCTTCCGTAGAATGAACCGAACAGCACGCATGGACCAGTTCCTTTAATAAAACTGCTTGAATGCCTCACGATGTCTCGGTCTCTTATTCAACCAAATGACTTTATGTGAACGATATGCACAACGTTGCGTCTGGTAGTAGCAATCGGGAGAAAAATGAGTGTATAGACACTACGACAAGGTACAAACTACATAAAAAAATTATAATGCATTAAAAAACAAAACTAGAATTTGTTCCAATAGTGCTTCCGTAATTTAAAACTACTATCTATAAACAATTGAGCAAATCCATGTAGGGTGCTTTGTCCGAGAGTGAATCTAGCTTCAAAAAACCACGAAATAAAGTTGCGATTCTCTCGGAATAACGTTATTGATCACGGCAAACGTCTGGGACAAGAGTGTTTTGAAACAATTCAGAGGCTAACACAAAAATAGAAGCAATTGACTGGCGAGGTGAAATTAATTTTTCTGAAGGACTTACGTTGCTTAATTCACCGACAACAGTATTTTGGTCCCTCAAACGATCGCGCAGACTCGGAGCCAGCCCATCGCGTGCTCTGCTGCTCTTATGCCCGATGTAAAAAAACTGTTCTCCTTCGAATTAATGCGGCGAAGCGAAATTCTTTTAAAACAGAGCCATTCTGTCTTGAAAAATGTTTCATCATCACAAGCTTGAGAGTGCTCTAACTTTTCGTGTGTATAGCCAAATCGCCTCTTCATTTGCATGATTTTTATCACTTTGCTTTTGAATGAATTGCTAAAATTTGTTACCCCACATTGCCTGGAAAATAGTTTTTTTCCCTTCCGAACCTCTTAGGAACGCCTTGACATACACCAAGCTAAAATAAAAATTGCTGTCACACTGGTTCTTTTCCAAAGGCGATCTAAATACCTAGCATTTTTATATGGATTCAAACGGCCTTGTCCATTGTCTGCGGGTCACGTAGCTGCCACGAATCGCAGAGTAGCGTGCTCTCGAGCTGCGCGGGTTAAACGACAGCAAATAAAACACCACCCGAGACGGCAAAGCAGCGGATTTTATCGGCAATGCAAGTAAATTCCAATCTTAAACCACGTCGCGTGATCACGTAACATTACCGCTCGCCGCTTTCGCGAGTCCATTGCCCCTGCGCTGTCGTGTCGTACCTGATTTTAATACAGAGAGGACCACCGAAAAACTGTTTTATTTTACGCTCCGTTAAGCTGCAAGAAAGACACAGGGTCACTGACGAGCGTACACCCCCTAATACAGTGATGAAACATCAGAAAAATTATTTCGCTCCGTTTACATGCCCCTGACGATATTAACTTTAATATAGTATTTATTTATTTATGAATAAAAACTACAGACCATGCGTGGTTCAAACATGGATCAAAGAAAACAACAGCGATGATCTTACAAAACAGAAAATAAACAAAAAAGTAACTGACACTGGTAGAGGAAAATTGAAGAAATCGGAATCACAAAATACATATAAAAACGCGCATTTACTGAGTAGCTTAAAAACTGACAAGGTCTCAATGAGATAATAAAATCGTAAAGGCAGTCCACAGCTCGAAAAATAGTAAAGAATTAAGACCATATCCTATCCACTTCCGTCAAATAACGATCTCAATTTTGTCTTTCATAATTGATTAAATTTTATCTTGGAGCGTATAGAAACGGTTCTTGCTTAGCATATCATCAAAAGTCGTTTACACAACAGCTGTTTCCTTTCAGGCAAAAAACGATAAAACATCCATTGAGTCAAAACATCCATCGAGTCAGAACATCCATCCTAGTCTAAACATCTATGGTGTCAACACATCCATCGAGTCAGAACATCCATCCGAGTCTAAACATCCATGGAGTCAAAACATCCATCGAGTCAGAACATTTATCCGAGTCAGAACATCCATGAAGTCAAACCATACATCGAGTCAGAACATCCATCCCAGTCTAAACATCCATGGAGTCAAAACATCCATCGAGTCAGAACATTTATCCAAGTCAGAACATCCATGGAGTCAAACCATCCATCGAGTCAGAACATCCATCCGAGTCTAAACATCCATGGAGTCAAAACATCCATCGAGTTAGTACATTTATCTGAGTCAGAACATCCATGGAGTCAAACCATCCATCGAGTCAGAACATCCAACCGAGTCTAAACATCCATGGTGTCAAAACATCCATCGAGTCAGAACATCTATCCGAGTCAACACATCTATCGAGTCAGAACATCCATCGAGACCAAACAACCACGAATGGATGTTTTGACTCGATGGATGTTTTAGAGACTGTTGTGAACGATCAAGAGGAGTTCGCTACTGCCGGAGAGTACCAACGAATCTCTTTGCTTCTGCGGCTGAAATAATAATTTATGAGTGCGGGTGTCTTTTGACCGTTCTCTACCACCTATCAAGGTTCATTTTAAAATCCGAAATTTTACCGCACCGTTTTTCACACATTCATCAAAAGGCAAAACGTTTACTTTTTAGTTGTTTTTTAGCTATTATGCATGGGGATTAACGAACCGGATTATTTGATTAATTGGTCATTTAAAGGGTGGGGATTAATCGGATTAAATATTTTAATCGACGCCCATCACTGGCTCTAACGCGATGTGTGCAGTGGAAACAAAGGCTGCCTTTGTTTCCGTTGCACTCGTCGAACGTGTTCGCCCCGCGCGCTCGCGTCTCCACTTCATCACTTTCTCGTCGCCTAGAGGCCTGCTATTCAGCAAATTTACAAGCCTTGCTTAATTAAGGGATGCATAAAATTCTTTAGTGATGAGACCTGCGCGCCTGGCGATTCTTTGCGCTGAAAAGGTTTATTGGATACAACGAATGTGCTCTTGGTTTCACCACCGATCGGACACATTTATATTCTTGTGGAGGCACGTAGTTACCATCAAAATAACGATAGTTTTAGATAAAAATAACGAAACAAATGGACATGATTCACTTTAAGATTCGCAAAGCACCTTATAGTTTTTTTAACTATATCGAACATTTAGTTTTATTTAAGAAAAGTACAGTGAGTGTGCAGACGAGCTGGTGATAGTTAATCATGATGTTTATCGGGAGTATATAAGGAGCGAGTGAAAATAAACGATTTAGCTGCGTCGTAGACATCTTCTCGTGCGCCTTTTTTTCTTTGACTTCAAAGTTTCCTGTTTTTCCCTTCACCGCAGTCTCGGGTTTTAAATATCGCTTGTGACATATTTGTCATTTCCGATTCGAGAAAGCCGGATAGTCAGACATCTGCGGCGTGGCATTTTCATCATCGATGAAGTACAAAAAGTATTGTTTGAACTGCATTATACCACCATCACTATAATTTACGGATTACATTCACTGAGCGCTGTCGTTGCCAGAGAAGTTGAAAAATTAAGGAGGTGTCCTTGCTCGCCGCGCTTTCGTATTATAAAATAAACTTTTTCGATGGAGAAGAAGCTGTCCATCAAACTAAAAATCCAAATAAATTCCGCCAGCACTTTTTTTTTGAACACAAAGAAAGAAAAAAAAGAGATTGTTGTAGAAAATTATTTTAACCAATGATGATCTCTAAGCAACCATTCTAACCGTGCCCGGTGATCAAGTGTGCTGGGTCACGATTATGATAGTGATACTAAAGCTGGAGCCCAGCTATAGAATTTCACGGCAAGTAGATTTGTTGAAACAATCTGTCGTAAAAAATTAAGCAGTGCAGTTAGAAAGAACATAGTTTGGGAAGAAATTTCGATATGTGTTATCTGTTTAATATGCACAGTGCGTATTTAATAAGGGGCACTGACATAAACACGTATATTTTTGAAACGGTGCATCTGAGTTGCATTTGGGGAGCACATCATTGCTGCATTTGTTTTGTTTTTTTGAATAAGAACAGAAATAATTAAAATGTATAATATTGCAAAATATTCACCGACGTCGTTGCTATACAAGCACGTTACCCCCAGAATCGTGATCGCATGTCGCTTGGTGGAGTTAATTATAACGTTGCCCAAGTCTCCGTGAATTATTTAGCGATATTCCCATCTACAAGAAGGTGCTGCGTACAGCATTTTGACAGTAAAACGTCTGGCGAGCTTCACACGTCATCGTCGTTATGGGATAGCTGCCGGATGCAAAACACACAAAAACACGCAAAACACGAGGTCGAAGAGCGCCTCTTATTACCCATCACCACTGCTAAGTATCTTAGCGCAGTCGCGGAATTTTATTATTTACTATTCTACGTGCATGCCAATCTTAAGAATGGTAAAGAAATAATAAAGTTCCGCGACGGCATGACCTGTGCAAGAAACATGCCAGTAGTTACGTGTAATGAGAAGCGTTCTTCTACCTCGTGTTTCGCGTGTTTAGAATTTTGCTGTACTGCGTACAATGCTGCGTGCATGTAAATATATAGCCTGCAATGAAGCAGCAGCACGCAGTAATCTTGCAGTAAAACTATAATCTCGCAGCCCTTTCTTTGCACCGAGCGGCGTCGTAACCGCCAGTCCTCGCTGCGAATACACGTGTCATTTGCATTCCTCGCAGCCGCTCACACATTGTGCGATGCTTTCTTCACCTGACCCTTTGTGGCCATAATGATCTTTCAAACGCCTTCAACCATACGGGAGGCATTGTTAGCTGGCGCAGCGTTCACGAACCACACACATCGCTCTCTCGATCGTCTTGTGCTTTGCGAAGTCGTTGATCCTTTCCGACGTGCATGCACGCAGGAACAGGGTGCAACAATACGTTGTTTATCACGTCGGCGTTCGTTGGGAAGCGCACGCTGCGTTTACGCCTATATCCGATTGGCCCACGCGACGCGTCCACGGATGACGTAGGGTGCCACCTTCACTCACCATTGGTCGGCCGTGTTTCGCGTCGTTCTAATCTCTGGCCACTAGACGGCTAGACCTCAAACAAAAGCAGCTGCGCAAGTAGCGCGAAGCTTCCTAACCAAGCGCTTGTTTTCGAGACAAAGGCATCCAATGAAGGTATCCCGAGTCAGACGTTGAGAGGCTTACAAGAGGAAGCAAACACGGCTGGAGAGGAGGCCATTGGAGACGACGTCCCAAAGTAGAGACCGGTAACAGGAGCCGCGTAAACACAATGGGGGCGTATGCAAAGTAGGCCTAACGAGAAGGGGTTAGCGTTCGCGACCGAACTACCCGGTGGAAGGTGGGGGGGGGGGGGGGATTGTGCTCTTTTACATGCAAACGATGCGCCTTGCTCCCGGATATGTCCCTGCGTAAAGAGCAAGGGAGATCCGCTTTATTCTGTCGCGAAACAAGCCACCGGGCTTGAAATAATGTGATAATCTGCCGAGCGGATAAACGGCTATTCCTGGAGCGCACGTGTATTCATTCGTCGAGACAAGCACACTCTGCTCCATTCTTCGATCACTGTCGTCCTTCGACGTCAGATGCAGTATACTGGGTTTCACTCGTCCCCATATCCGTACGATACTTATACACTTGATTCATTGAGAAAATGACGAGGTGCAAATGTGTGACTAAAAGCACACAGATAATGCTACTTAATATGAACAATCAGAAACGCGAGACAAGAAAGATAATCCTTATTGGAGAGGGGGGGGGCGCAGCTATAATATCTCGTTCCCGATTTTCCCCTGTTTGTGCATAAAATAATTAATCACCAATGTCATTGTTTTCAAATAAAGTATAGGCAAATATAAAAAAGACATATATGATTAGTTTAATGAAAACTCGGTCAGTGGCCGTCCATGTAGTTTTCTTAAATACAATTTAGTAGTTGTTTTACGGACTCTAGGAGACTGTTTCGTTCTATCGCACACCACGTGATAACGTTTTTTTAGTTTTTTAATCACACGTTTTAAGCGAGTAAGTCATGTGAGTCACGATGAAACCATTAGCAATTTTAAATTTAAGTCGTGGTAAAAGACTGACGCACATCTCAAAAATAGCCAGCCAAGCATCAAAGGGAAACTCGGGCAGGCAAAAATCGTTTCACGTTACCTTAAAAATAAAATTAAAAAAATATTGAGCGAGAGTAGGGAAGTTACCATGCGAAAATCGCAAATAGAACTCGATATTTGGGATTTCAACGGACACGTAAGGTTTCTTGTTTTAACATATAATGTGGTACTACTTTCGCATATTCATACCATGTATACAGAACAACTCATGTGCAAAAAAATAAAAAAAACAAAAACAAAAAAAACATTGGAAGAGAATGAGCATTGTCGTGTACGTTCATGCATGAACGTGAATGCCTCATTCATTACGGTTCCTCATGTTTGTTAGGCCAGCGAACCTGGTTCTGAAAGCGTGGGGTAGGGGATGGAGAAAGGAGGAGTGCAAGGTAGGCTATCAAAGAAGGTGTAGAGAGGCGAAAGGTTCTTAGGGCGCTTGAATCTCTAGTAATCTTGGAATGTCGGAACCGCGGAGAGTAGAGAGAATGCGGAGGCTCCAGGAAACCCGTTCTACCCGTTGACCACGCCCAACCTAAGCGCTTAAATCTTCTGCCCTTCGAGACAAATTCCGACTGGTATCTGCGTAAATTCACTTTAATCGAGCAAATGGCATCACTCTTATCGGTACTTTCTGTAAAAGTTCGGACTTCTTTTTTATATATGAAAAACGGCTGTTCTGCGCTGCTGGCGGTAGGAGAGTGAGAAATACCTGGAAAGGATAAAATTGTTTGGGTGGGAAAACTTTGATATCGTGTAAATTAAATGATTCCTAAATTGCACGCGTTAAGGTTTTTTACACCCGAGGTATATATGTTTAGAAGGAGCAGATATCACTCTTGTTTGCTGCTCCACATCGCCCATAATAGGCGAAGGGCGGGGGGGGGGGGGGTAGGTTCCGACGAGCACGACGACTGGAAGACCAAGTTTGAAAAGTAAAGTTTCTGCTCCGTTCATCATGCATGTAGCATGCAGTATAGGAGTAGAACACTCTCCCACTAGCGATTTGTGAGTTCCACCAACGTTCTTCTATCAGTGTGGTTCCGCTGAAATGTTGGAGGATACACAAATAAGGTAGGAAAATGCCACACAGTTTTATGTCCGAGACATCAACAAGATTGCCATATACAGCAGCTCGCATCGTTCGCTCGCGCGGGCGGCAGCTGTTGCTTTGGCCGGCCTGACTGGCGGCGCGAGGCGCTGCTGCAGTGCTGGGGTGTTGGATCGTCGAGGGGTGGTGGCTATGGTTTTCTCTTACGGGGGATCCATCATTTCCGGTCGGGTTCCCTCAACGGCCGCCAGGAGTGCCGCTCTCTCCCAGTCCCAACTCCGCGCTGCCACTCGCCCGCGAGACGGGAAAGCCCCACGCTCCGGGCGCGGAGTGCAACTCTCCCCGCGTCGTCCCATTAGTGTTATTAGATGGGCGGACAGAAGTCGTAAAAATGCATCGAATGTGACGTGTTTCCCGGCGGTGGCTCGTCTTTAACAGCGGTAAAAACTCCGCATCTCTCCCTCTCTCTTGTTCTGCCTCTCCCGCGCTTCGTTGATCATGTGTCGGGATCCCGTCTGTTGGTTTGTTTGTTCTTGGAGAGCGCAGGATTTCTGGTGGAGACGATGGACATTCCCGACCGTGAGGCATCCGCGTTGGGCGTTCAAAACGAGGCAACCAGTTTCGCGGAGTGGCGCGCTAACAGCGAGACTCGATACAAATGTAATAGAACGTAACTCGCGAATGGGCATGGAGGATCATTCGGGCGGGTTAAGTATTATCGGGTAATGGGCGCATGCGAGATGATTGAGAATAAACGGAAACGTAAGTCTTGGCGTTTTGTTTGCGTCCACCACTCTAAAGACCGGTTCACACACGTATCTCTGCGCTGAGATAAACCAAAGTTAGCGCGGTAGCAGCGCTATAATTACGGCGATGGCTCAGCACTGAGTTGGCGCTGCATCGTGTGTGTTAACAAGTAAGGGGCGGGGCGACATGCATTGAAGCGCTGATACAGCGCAACGTCCGCGGTTTTGTCTATAGAGTTATAGTATTGCGTATAGGAGCAAACGCAAGCGCGCATGTGCACTTGCGATAGGGTTGTCTGCCACACGCTGTTCATGCGCGCCGTCACCATGCGCCCATTCAAGACCGCAGTTTGGGCTCCGCGCGCACGCGCTAGGTGTGGAACACGCAAGGCTAACGCAAACGCACACTGCTCATGCGTTCGCTCGTATCGTAGCCTTATATATACTGACAAAGCCTGGCAGATCGTCACGAGAAGCGGCCGCCGAAATGGAAAAGTGTAGAGCGGCAGACAACGGATGAGAGGAGAGCCACGTGACTGGCGCCCCGCTGCGGCGAGACGCCGAAACGCAGCGTCTCGCCGCTGCTGCGAGATACATGCGGCGAGACGCGAGGACCCGAAAGTGTGTTTCGGGTCCTCGCCGCTGCAAAATCTGTGCGCTGACATTCAGGTTCCCCGAGAAATGGATCTTCTTTGGTGCTCTGTGCTACCAGATCCTCGCGCTCCAAATCTGCGACCGGGCACTCTATATGGCTCCGTCGTCGAACTTCCAGGCTTCGAGAGGATACTATGCTCGTACATATGCAACACTAAAAACTCACTGACATCGCCGCGTTAGCGCATGTGATGTATGTGTGAACAGTCCACTGGGAATCTGGAGCGTGTACCTTCCCGCGAATCATTGGGAAGTGCCAATCGCTGCAATCTATGGCAAAAGACGAGGCTAATAATATGTGTAATTCTATATTTAAAACCAACAACAACAACAACATTTGGGCGTTGTGACATTGAACGTGACGTTTCACGACGTTCAGTGTAGTATCGCAGACTACCTTTTTTTTTTAAATTACAAACAGGCCCGCGTTTGCCCTCAGGTGTGGGCACTGGGTGTGCGCAGAAACCAGGTTCGCGCGAGGCGCACTCTATACAAAGCCCGTGCGTCTACTTTCCCGCACAACACTCGAAGAGCCAATCACCGCAACTTACGGAGGCAGCTCAGCGAATGACAATGCCGAAACATATGTTTAGACCAAAAAACGCAGTCTGAGTTGTGACATTCAGCAATGCAAGCGTGGCGTTTTGCATTGCTTAATGTCACAACTCAGACGGCATTTTTTGGTCTAAACATATGTTTCGGCATCGTCATTCGCTGAGCTGCCTCCTAAGTTCGGTGATTGGCTCTTCGAGTGTCGTGCACGGGAAAGTAGACGCACGCGCTTTTTCTAGCGTATACTTAATTTTCTGTGCGCCTTGTAATTACATAATACACTCGTGTATACTCTATCTTAAACAGGAATGGCAATGAGAATATATCAATCGCCTTGCTGCCATGAGCTCTATATCTTCTATGGCTTTACCGTCGACTTTACTCACCCATAAAGCTTCGTCTCGAGCCATTAATCCGGCCGTCGCTCTTTCGATAAGCGGAAAACTAAGCGTTTAAAATTTCTTTACGTGGTGCATTCTGATCTGTTTTGTATTCACAGATCGTCTTGTGCATGAGCGACGCGACCGCCCCACTCCCGCCCCCTGAGCAGCCCAAGGCGAACTTTATTTTAATAAAAATGAACACCAGCTTTTTTTTTTTTTGAAAGAAATGATTAGTTAATGGTTACATAAGAAAGATTAGGTCAACAAAACAGATATGGGCAACGCTTCGGGCGTGATGTCATCTCCTTGCAGATCCCCCGCCAGCCAAATGCCCCCCCCCCCTCCCCTTTCTTTAGCGTGACCGCCTTACCCGTAATCCGACCCTGGTCTTATGTAACACGTTAACAATCAAGAATTACAAGAAAAAAGACCGGTTGGGGAGTACAAGAACACTATTTCGTTGAGGAATGTTCTAGAATTATTTTTTTTTCTTCTTTCTCGCGTACAATACGCGAATGGAATATGTTGCTGCGTTGTCTTGTAACGAGTCAGAGTAATTTTTTTTCCTTCTTGAGTGCGTTGTTGAGATTTAGGGATGCAATATAATATGCGTGTACTTGAATACGTGTACTTTTTAATGTTCCTACCCTTGCTTTTATATGCTCGAAACGTTTTTCTTGATTCACTCTTATATAAGAGCCTTGATAAGCATCAATAGTACGTGAAATAAATAAAGAAAGATAATGCTATGAAGAGGTGGCGCTACCAACCGACGTGCGAAGAGCTGAACTTCTATTTATTCATGCCGTGGCAGCAAACGATAGACAATACATTGTGTTTCAGTGGGTCCCAGATCAATGTGGTCTTCCTGGGATTGACGCAGCAGACACTGTGGCTGCTTGCGGACATAACGTAGAGCTTTGTGAAGACATACACACCTTTCACAAAGGTGGACTGCCGTCAACTCATTGGAACATCATTAAAAAATATTTTCCTTGAGACCTGTACATCTACATATCACCCTCACCTTCCCTCACCGCATTAACCCTCTTTTACAGGACTTTCTGCCACGAGGAATCCCAAGAGATCTAGATACCCTTTTTTATCGGCTGAGACTCAGCGTAGCCTACACAAAGGAGCACAAATACAAATTGGGATTTATATGCAGCTCTAAATGCTGTTGAACATATCATTTCCGACTGTCCACACTCTTAAGAAAAAGTGAGCACCCCCATCGTCATCATGCGTTTTGACGGCTGTAACGACCCCACAGGCTGACTTAACGACCCACTGGGCTCGAGCCATTGAGCGTTACCACCCTGTTGGCAGGTGACAAGCATGGGGGTAGTCACGTTTTATAAACTCTTGAATTGAACATTCAAGTGCATGCCGTTGTTCAATAGTAAAAGCCACTTCAAAAATCTCAAAAAGTACTTGAAACTTCTTTTCTTTGTGCGTCGGTTACCATTTATTCAAATTTGAACCGGTCGAAACAGGCGTGTGGCTCAGTTCGCCTAAACTGGCAGAAAACAAACATTGCCAAAGAGTACAGGCAACCTTGGTAGGCACCTACTAAAACCCGAGGCAGATAAAAAGTATCGCGGTTGACCTTTTTGCTTCCGTCGCGGGTTTTACCATGTACAGCAGTAAACAGCTGGCAGCTAGCGTCGTGCTCGAGAAATTTAACCAAATCTATAGAAATGCACAGGAAGCTACGCACAGGCGTGAGTTGACTTGAATGTTCTCCGGACGAGATACTCTTGTCGTCTTTTATTGTGCGGTTCAGTAAAGAGCGTGCTCTCATTAAAGCTGTGATCGGTCAGTTCTGCGTGCAGATCAGTTGCAAATGGCCTCCTCGGTTCCGCCGAGCTTGCACGCCTGTCATACCCAATTTTTTTGCTTTCAAGTGCAGTGAAGTATGAAGTATTGAACACCACGACTGAGGCTGGACAGGACGAACGTACACAGATATATGGGATCATGTCCGTGTATTTCAGTATTTCTCTGTCTCGGGATATATGACTCACCTTCACTGGCTCATTTGGCACATTTCATCGAGCATACTCGATAAAAAAAATGCTTCAAACAAAAAGCGAGGGCGAAGGCTCTCATCGACCTGCATGCCAACGACGAGCACGCGCGGTACGTGGACGCGGCCGAATGTCAACGGAACGCCTTCGCAGCGGTTGTCATCGAGGCGTCGACCAGCACCACGAGGACGGCAGCGAGCGTGAGAAGCGCTGGAGCGGAACAAGCGGAGGAGATGGCCATCGCCCTGGCCATCGCCGACGCAGACTGCCACACGGTGCTGAGTGACTCGAGACAGGCGGTGCGAAACTTCACCAAAGGCCAAATCTGCCGGGAGACCGAACGAGTATTGCGAGCGGTCAAACTGCAAGACAGAAAAGTGAGAATCAAGTGGCTCCCGGCGCACGCGGGCGACGCGTCGGAACGCAATGACAACCACGACGAGACGGCACACACAGCGGCGCGAGCGCTAACCAACCGCGCCCCGGCGACAGACCGTCCGACGTGGTTGGAAGCTTGAGCAGAAACAATTGAAGCGAAAAAAGAAAACTGAAACAAACGCACAACGCTTCGGGGAGGACCGGCGGACGGGCTTCGCTGGAATCACGTGCGCGTGCTCAGTGTGCTCAACTTTTACTCAACCGCCGCTGAAGTCATTCGGATATGTAAAAAGAGAAAAGAAAATGCATCAGCGTGTTCAGAAAGCTGTGATTGCAGAAATTGGTTTCGATAATTAATACAATTAATTAAACAGGCTTTTGTATACTTGAAGTGTAGGCTAGCGAGAAAACGAAACTGATCAAAACGTGACGTGTAGCGACTATTCAAATTTATTTATAACCTGCAGTTCACTTTTGCAATTGATTACATTAGAGATACGAGCCCTTTCGTGAGGGCAGTAGAGGAAAATATTACGTACGGGTAAATCTTGCACAGTCTTTTCGTATTTATGCGAAATATGACAGTGGTCACCATCCTAATCGGTCACAGAAAATACAGCAGTATATAAGCTGGTGGTGTCGACTAGTAGTGTGTATAGAAATCTAGAGTGTCCATATCTCATGTTGTACCCTGTGCTGTTTGTGAACGCGTACATGTACAAAATGCAATGGTGTCTGTATGTCGCGCATGTGTGAAGCGTGGTGTGGTTTGTGTACATACGTGGATACCTGGCGAGGCGCTCAAAAAAAAAACAGTTGGTTTCTTTTTTTTTTTAGTTTAAGCGCTGTCCGTTAGGTGGCGCGTGTCGCCGGCCAATTCAAGGAGTCGCGCGTTTATTTGTCTACTTATTTGAGTGGAAAACATGGAGGCGTTCCATGGCTCCACGGAGCAGCCTACGGAGGGTTCGGTTCTCGGCCTCTCGTCCCAGTGGGCTCAGTCCCATAGCCAGTTGAATGGGTGTTCCGTGCGGTGAATAGCGCCAAGTGCGTGCACAGACGCGGTGAGGATTACCAGAGACTTGAAAGTGGATAACGAATGCTAACCGGTGAGCAGGAGCGTTGAACGATCGGAACCTACGCCGCTTGAATCGGTGATGCTTCGCCTCGCCGTTGTCAGCCGAAAACGCCGGATCACTTGCGGCAAGCACAGCAAGCAGACGCTTTGTTCAATAAAGACATCATTCCAATTGTCGCTATACGATTCCTTCTTTGAATGTTTTCTGGCCGCGAAGTAAATGCAGCCGGTCGCGCGAAAGCAGTCGCAGACAAACACCCTCGAATGCCCCCCTCCATCCCCTCACACACCGTCGCCCCTACCCGTAATAGGTGCGGTGCCGGTGCTTCGAGGCGCGTTTTGGAGTGATTTAGCACGCACGGAAGGCAGCGAACGGGCGTACGCACTTGAGAATCGTATTTTAGCAAAAAGCAGTCCAGCTCGCTAGGCCTTACTCGTATTGCTCCACTGTCGCTTGCCAGCCGCCATGTTTCTTTTGGGGGTGCTCGCCGTGAGCACCTGTTGATTGCATGCCGTGTAACTATCCATGGGGTCGTTAGTATAACTAAGTGGGGGTAGCGATATCTGTGACGGCTTCTTACTACCCCAAAGGTCGTACCCTACGACTATCCTTTTGTTGAGAGTGCACTATACAGCACTGAACGTGCGGAGCTCCAGAATTCTATGCCAAGTCACCATACTGACGGTATGAGCATATCAACAATTTTAGGCGACTGGCCATCGCCGTGTGTCCACCGCAAGGCCTTGAAGAGCATTTCAACATTTCTTGAAAATACAGTCCTGGCAGAAAGACTTTAACGATAAAACCTGCAACACTGTAATTTTTATCTATACACTATAAGAAAAACCCGTGCGTCTACTTTCCTTCACAACACTTGAGAGCCAATCACCGCAACTTACGGAGGCAGCTCAGCGAATGACGATGACGAAACATGTGTTTAGACCAAAAAAACGCAGCCTGGGTTGTGACATTAAGCAATGCAAGCGTGATGTTTTGCATCGCTTAATGTCACAACTCATACTGCGTTATTTCGTCTAAACATACGTTTCGGCATCGTCACTCGCTGAGCAGCTTCCGTAAGTTGCGGTGATTGGCTCTCCGAGTGTTGTGCGGGAAAGTAGACGTACGGGCTTTTTTGGAGTGTAACGATACTTGTGACAGTAGCTACTCTGTGAATATTTGTGACTGAAAATATTTGAGACTGTGACCCAGGATTATGAATGTGAGTGTGACAATGAAAGTGTTCTGACTGACCGCACAAAGTGACGTCGCCAATTGAAATCTGTGTGGGCGTTTAAGCCGAAATGTGTGTTCCGCTTCTCTCTCTGTCTCTTCCCTTCTTCTCTTCTTCTGTCACTCTTTTATCCTTTTTCCCATTCCCTAACAGAGTAGCCAGTCGAGGGTACTCCTTGGATTACCTCTCTGTTACTTCTATCTTTCTGTTTTAATAAACAATAAAAAGAAACGGTGACGACGGCGGGGTAGCTGGACCGGTGTTTTCGAATAAGGCACTAATATGCTTTTACAAAAATATTTCAGGCATTCTGTAGAAATACCGTCCACAATTTAATCGCCCTTTCGACTTCCTATCCTGCCACGTCATATCGACGATTTTCAATATACTTTTTATAAACTTCCTGTCAACCGAACTCTATAGAGTACAGACGATAGAAGTGCTATAGAATGTTTATTGTCACGTCGCACTATATTTTATTTTCACGAAATTTCTATAGAATTTTTATAGACTAGGCTCGATAGAATAGCAAGAGACAGTGCGGAGAGGCGATAGCACACCCAGCTGGAACCTCCTTGCGGAGGCTGCTTTATTCGACTGCGCCAAATGATCATCGCTTTTTGCAATGCTTTATCGTTGGAGATACAGTTAACCAATTCTTAGAAACCGGATTTCGTATAAATTATTGGCGATAAAGAGCAACACACATGTAATCGTTTTAGGTATCTTCTGCGGTGGTCCTCATTCAAATGATTGAGTTTCAAGGCAATCATCTGAACGATTGCTCAGTGTTGATTGCTCCATATGGTGGTCTAGCTGTCACCGCTAGTGTTATGAGTACTCCGTTGTATGTGTATGTGTGATGTCTGCGTATGTGCACAAGGCCCGTGTCAAGTGCATATTTCCGTGGATGTATTGTGACAAAACTAAAATTAATGCTTAAGACTCTTTTTTCTTTGCGAAAAACTGGCCAACTGTTTAGAAAAAGGGAATAGAAACAAATGGTGTTAGAATCCCAACCTGTTTTTATAGAATTTTTATACTATCTTCATCCAATCTAAATACGTTAAGTTCTATAGAAAGTCTACTGCAAAAGCAGCCAAAAAGCTATAGACAGTGGATAGAAAAATTGATTAATTTTCTTTAGAATATCTATAGCCTCTATATTCTATATTCTACAGAATGTTTTAGAAAGGGGATAAATACTTTTGTAAGTCTGTTAGTGTAAATGAACGTGTAAGTGTAATTTAAGAATAGAACGTCAATAAATAAAACGAAGCTCACCAACTGGTGAACTGATAACATGTCATAAAGAAAAAAGAAGTTTCTGTCCCGATAAAGCTTTCCGAAATGGTACTGCTGTAACCTTTTCATTTGCGTCTTTCGCAAAATTTCATAGCTTCAAATCGTTTAGGGCCATGGATCTACTTGAGGCACTAAATATCACAATCCCTCTGAAAAAAGCCCGTGCGTCTACTTTCCCGCAACACAGAGAGCCAATCACGGCAACTTACGGAGGCAGCTTAGCGAATGACGATGCCGAAACATAATTGTTTAGACCAAAAACCGCAGTCTGAGTTGTGACACTAAGCAATGCAAAACGTCACTGCGCTTTTTGGTCTAAACATATGTTTCGGCATCCTCATTCGCTGAGCTGCCTCAATAAGTTGCGGTGATTGGCTCTTCGAGTGTTGCGCGAAAAAGTAAATGCACGGGCTTTTTTTTTTTAAAGTGTAGAGCCATCACATGAATTACTCCACTTGCATTTTGAGTATATTTTTTTAAAATCAGATGCTTTAAAGTTGGGAGAAATCACGCAATTTTTAGATGAAGTGGCTAACACTATTTAGCGCGGGAACCGTAAATGATATTGACGAGCCTGTAAAGGGTCTGACTTCGTACAAAAGGAAATGACGCCATACTTCACAAATTTGATTTTTATTTTGTTTTTGCCCACATCAGGAGTGTTATTAATCCTACGAAGCGACTTTTCGTTCGCCCTGTCAATTAAGCCCTGCGAAGCCCGCGTGCACGAACAGAGATGACTATATTACGCACTTACGAGAGCTTAAAACCACAATGGAGGTACCGAGTCATTAATCGCCGACAACCCAAAAGTCGCCAGAATCGTTTAAAGAGGCCGAAACACCGGAAGCGCTCCACCGCGCCGTCGTTCCGCGAAACGCCCGTGGCAGATTTCGCCAAGTCGGGGCAAATTGCCCTCGGCATATTCGACAACAACAACCACGCACGACGACACGGGTAAGCCCCACACCGTATAAGACTTGGCACGGCAAGACATTGTGGCGAAAGCTAAATGGCACAAAGGAGGACCACCACTTAACTTCGGTGCCTGACAGCAGTTCCTACGCTCAGTTCATCCCTATACAGCCGCTGTAGCTACGCGCTCGTACGGACCAATCAACCACTTCCCTTTAATCACGTGACCCCGCTCTCTGCGCCTGGGTACGGTCGGGACCGTGGTACCGTGGCGAAAGGTAGACGTCTGCGACTGGTTCAGCGAGCACGGAGCTTGCCCACCTCACTGTCAGCTTAGATGCGAGCGGAGTATGGAGTATAGAACGCGGCGCGCACACCGGCAGGTTGATTCGAATTCTCACGTCGACTTGGCGGCAGGGGAGTTATTGCTTCACGGAGGTCACGAAGCTTTTCTCACTTGGAGGACGGGGCCTTCCTTCCCAACCCGATGGCCCGTTCGCGTGAGTCTCGCACTTCGGGCAACACGCACCCGGCCGCTTTCCAGTGTGCGGCTCGGCTATCTCTGGTTTCTTCACCCGATGCGTGCCCTGGGGCAGCAGCGGAACCCCTCGCAATGTGTCTGCTGTGGCGCCAGACGATCGTCGTTGTGATGGTAGCAATCTGAGAACGTTTCTCTCGTATCATAGTGTGTGGACGTTGCGTGTAGATGGCCGTGCGCGCGTGAATACGTGAACGTTTGTGTGTGTGTGGGATTGGAACACGAAGTCAACATTACTTTCCGCATTACACACTTAAACGCAAGAATGGGACGTCACGTTTCTCAGGTGTACCTCGAGATAATGACAAGTTTAACTATATATTCAGCAGTGAGAGGGGTGACGGGCTACGGTGGATTTGACAGTTTTGTGGCCTCTGGTCTCTGGAGTTTTCTCGATTATGGTTGGAATAAACGCATAAAGTTTCGGGATAACGAAAAAAAAGTGTTTAAGTATACACATAGCAACTGAAGCCAATATTAATCATGAGTATTAATTGATATTAATAAAAGCTATAAGAGCCTGTGTTGATCGAGAAGCTTTAAGCATGCATTATTTTGTACCAGAGTGTTCTATAAAACATTTCCGAATTTTCGAGAAAAAACAAAGTGGAGCTGTGAAAGAATGGATTGACTTACCGAATTATTAATTAATGCATTAACAGCCAACGATGTTTTTGAGCAATTACACAATCAAAAGTTGAGCCTGCCCACTTCTAAAAAATATATATATATTTTTGTAGAAATTACGTTATGAGCATGTTTGCCGCTTATCCTCCTGCTGGAGAATTTTGTGTCTTTCTGAAATTTTATTCTGTTTCTCATGTTGCTACTGCCGACAGCAAGGGGAATGAGTTACCTGTAAAGAACCACCGCTGCTTTTTTGGCAGTCGACTGTTTTCTATAAAAAGAAATTGCATCTTTAAGTAAATACCACATAATTTACACTTCTTAGTTACGTAATTATAAACTAGTGGTTAATGTCTTGACAGTTGTGAAAGGTTGTGCACTTGTGAACGTAATACGTTATAGACCTGGCTATGGTGCAACACACAAACATGAAAAGGTGACATAAAAAGTGACCCGAAATATAACTCGGAAGTGACGTCATCCGCTATATTTGGATGGCAATGACTCGCCCGTCAAATTTACAATAGTTAAGACACGTGGTCAACGTGTCGTGACCACGTGACCATGTCACTCGACGATCCTATAACGTACGTATTCCAAGATACAAAACATTCTGTCATAGATGTCCAAAATGGGTTGCTATAAATTTTTATGCTAAACAAAACGATAAATGAAATGAATTTACTTTATTAAAACGTTCTGTTCCTGCGTCGC
>JAZHYW010029010.1:0-27783 GCA_037355805.1 Ixodes ricinus | reverse complement strand
GTGTTTGATCTCCTTCCCAATATCCGTGAGAAGACATTACGGCAGAATTCCAGGTGAGTGTGTTCTACACGTGTAACGTTCTTGCAGCAAAACGTGTAGCGATACTCTGAGTTTCCAGACGCCTACCTGCACGGTGCTCTTGATCAGATAACTATAAAGCACACCATCTGTCCACTTGACAATGGTTCTTAAAGAATACGATACTACGGCTAATCGGGCTGATAAACATGGCGATCTACCAGAGCCTTCCGTACTCGCGAACTCATCTCCCTCATTGCAAAACAGGTGGTGGAGCTTCTGCTCGCGAATGTTCGCTGAACAAAGTTGAACCAAGTGTTCGACAAACTTTCTGGACGTTCCCAGTTAATACGCACCAAAGCTATTGCACCCGGATTGGCGACCTTGACCGTTTCCATCGGGATAGAAGTCCACATGGCCGATAGGATCGTGAATTTTACGTTGAAGAAAGCCGTAGCTGGTGTGAATGACGTCCACGAAGTCGGCATCCTCCGTGCTTAGGTTCTCGTCTTTAAAATCTACGTCCGCTGGATCGAGGCCTGGACCGATTTGAGACAGAGAACACAAATATACGCTTCACACTAGATATAGTGTGTCTAGATTACACAGTACTTCCAACTGCTCGATTGGTATACGAGCAGCACTTCCAAGTACGAGCCGCAAGGGGTCCAGGAAGCGTTTATCGTCTGCAAACGCCTCCGCCATTCCGCCTGCTTCCTCCTCGCCAGGCGAAAACGCAGCGCATGCGCACTTATGACCTAATCTCCGCGGGCGACGTCGGCCATTAAAATACAAACGCTCCCCGTTGTCTGAGATGAGCCTTTTCTGCAATCTAGAGACTCTCTACTGAAATCGAGCGAAATGAGTGCAATCTAACGCGCTAGCGTGAGGCTACAAAGACTCCGCCTGCTCCGGTATTTGGTTCCGGCACAACTACAAAACCAGCGGAGCCTAACACCGACAGCACTATCCAGTGCTGTTGGTTTCTGCGCGGGAGAAAAGTTAAACGAATTGGATACAAACTTAAAATAAAGAGATCAGAAGGATCAGAGGCGTACATTAACGTATGGAGGCAATTTTTTTTTTTGACAAATCCTTGAGTTACAGTGTGTACTAAATTGAGAATTTCTTTATGTGTTGAATTTGTTATGTCTCCCTAAGCAGCTTATATCCGCACGCAAGAGTGAACGTATTTCAAAGTTATGTACATGCAATGCTCCTTATATGACTCATCTTATTAAAAGCGCCATTTGCAAAGTATCTATACGTTACCGAAAAAAAACTTACGGCTTTCGGGCAACACAGTTTTTCATATCGCATTACCGCCAACACTGGCTTTCAGCCACCCGATGGTGATGATTACGACAATAAAGATGATGAATAATATACCGATGATGATGTTGGATTACCATGTAAGAAATTTCTAAAACCCCGAGTAAGAAATGATTACGGAACTGAAAAACTATGCTATTATCTCCACAACAAACACATTTCCATTTATCGAATGGTTCATTGAATATCTTCGTTGCTTCTTTTCAAAAGAAAATGTTAAGGGCTTATTTATTCAGCTGTAATCTAGTGCAGTGACCTCGTAGTTTGTGGTGTGAGTACTGATTTCTTTCATTTTCTGTTTCAGATTTGTAAGCTCGCTGCCTGAGCGATGTATCGGTGGTTGGGACACCGTCAGGTGATTTTGATTACCTTTACGTCCCACCTGCCTTGACAACTGTGTCAGAATAGAATCAGTCAATCAATCAATCAATCAATTAATAAATCAGTCAAGTAGTTCTCCGTAAGAATAAGATCTGATTTGGTGAGTCAAATGTATTAAGAAAAAACGAGATGGCTCACCTGTAATCCTGCCAATCTTTTGGCCATTCCTAATCAACTTAAGGTTCTGTGCGAAGTATCCTGCGGCCATGGCCCCGTGGCTGTGACCGATGTAATGCACCTTGGACACATTGAGAGCACCGGCGTCGACCAGAGTCTTCACGAGCCGTGCCATGCCGTAGGCCATTGGTCTTGCATTATTCCTCGCCTCCAAATATTCCTGGATTTCTCGGACCAGTCCACCACAATGACCGTGGCGTTTTCCTGCCCGCGAAATAAAAGGCAAAATGTGGGTGCAATGTATCGACCCCGAGGCTACCGAGGCTACGCTGGCGCGAGGGATCGGGCATGTGAGGCACGAGACCGGGGCCAGGTTTCCGCGTGCCGTGCAAGGGCATTCAAACACCGAGCAGCCTCCAGCCAGAGCTGTCTTTTTCATGCTTAACTTTTATGGTAAAAGCCTATGGCGCGACAGCGCTTAAGCCTACGATGTCTTCATCTCACTGGATACATAACAGTCGGCCGAAGATACAGGGTGTTCTTAATCGCGGTTAAAATTGCATGTAATTGCATGTAATGCATAGAAAACTCATGTAATCAGGCTAATAAACTGAATTCAATGTTGTTTTTTCTACAAAGCTGTGTTTAGGGCTGCATTTCTAATGCTGTAATTCTTGAGTATAATAGGAAATGCAAATTCTAACCAAAAAATGACAAAATAAACTTTTCTTTTTTTATGCTTGGGAAAAAAGCTGAAGCGAACCGTCGGGTGGACGCTGCCGCTCAAATATGGCACCACATGGTACACAAACTTGAGAGCCTATCTGAGAACCTGAAAAAAATCCAGCAGACCCGAGCCTGTGTTGTGATATCTGTGTGCCAGCGTTAACCGAACGGTTTGCTCCTGTTTTCCTCCCACGCATCAAAACATACAATATTTTTTTTTGTTCTCGTTTACAATATTGGATTTTGATAAATGCACCACTTCAAGACACCTCTGTTGAAAGTTTCATTGCACTCCATTCATTGTCTTATTTATACGATTTCTGTTCACTCCCCAACAGCGCTCGAAAACACCCTGGACAACTTACCGGCGTTATCTCGACAAAGCTGCTTAATATCAACGTACCGAGTTCTGGGCCCAGAGTCCTCCCACTATATATATTTACAAAGCTTCAATTAACGCAGTGCAGAGTACATTCTAAGGTATTTGGAGCGTTTACAACTGGTCCCCCAAAAATATTTGTGTTTTTTTACACAGCAAAAAATGATTACGCTTTGCCGAACGGTCATTCTCCGTCCAAATAGCGGGCAGAGGTATTCCAATGAAGCGAGCATCACCAGTAAGCTTAATTATTTTTTTATCTTCTGTCTTCACTGTTGATAGCTCTCATGTTGCCTTCATTAAATCATGGCAGTTGTGGAATCAGTGACTTAACGGTCTCTACAAAAGGTATTTTCAACAGTCTTTTGCAATTAGACACTGGAAAGTCGAGTGGCCCAGATGGAATTCCCAACGCTTTCTTGCGAAGATACGCTGAATGGTGTTCCAAGTCCCTTTACGTGATTTACTCTTGCAGCTTAAAAACTTGTTACGTGCCTCAAGACTGAAAATTAGCCAAAGTTGTCCCTATAGATATAAAAGGGGAGAGAAAAAGAGTGCTTGCAATTACAGACCAGTGTCATTGCTGAGTACAGTCACGATCAGAAGTAATTGGAACACGGGAGCGGTGGCCCAACTGCATTGCAGCGCAATCTAGCCGCGCTCGTGGGAAGTAATGGGAGACTGCGCGCATGCGTGCATGCCGGCGCCGATGGCCTCTCCTGTACTCTCGACCTATTCCTTTACCGGCGGTTCGAATCCTTCTTTACCGCTTCTGGGACGCAACGCTACGTCACCGATGGCGCTGATAGCAGACAGCGGGCACGCTTACTGCTCACTTTAATGTCTATATTATCTATTTATTATCTCCTTTGAGATGCTATTTAATATCTTATCTTAACAAAAATAAAACGAAATGTCGTTCGTTGCTTGCAACTTATGGGGCCCTAAACTCGTCAAACACAAAGTTGGAGCCGAAGTTGAAGGGAGCGCGCTGATTGGACAATCACGACAATGACTTGGCGTTTTTCTCGCTGGCGTCCAATCAGCGCGCTCCGCGAACTTTCTGCTACAACTCTGTGATTGACGAGTTTACGGCCCCTGGTCTTTGTCAACTTTGCGTCTCATTTTCTGCAGGTGGCGTTGCTATCTACTCGAGAACAACTTAAAGACCTTTTTTAAGTAGCGATGCGTCACCCCATTAGCGTTTGCCGCGTCATCGAACCAGCACCGAACCGCTTCAGATTAAGGCCTGGTTCACACCTGCGAATCGGCGGGCGAATCTGCAAGAATTCGGCCGCCGGGCGTAGCGTCCACTGTGCATTGCCGCGGCCGATTCCGCTTCGGCGGCAGCGGATTAGCTGCAAGTGTGAACCAGGCGTAAAGCCGCTTTATACGGAAAAGTAGCGCCATCCTTTGAAGAATGCCGCCTGGTTGCTTGGTCCGATCAGGTGGCACTACAGTCGATGCGCGGGTGTAAAAAAGCAAAACATAAAGATAAAAGGTGTGCGCGTCAGAGGAGGAGGGAGAAGATGGCGCTACCTTTCTTATTCAGGGGCGTTACTTTAGATGACCCTAATAGTGCACCCGATTTCCTCAGTTGGCGCTCGCGGGGAGCGTGCTCGTAACGCTGTCGGACGCTATCAGCGCCATCACGGTTGCAGTGCTCTGTATGAGAAGCGGCAAAGGATTATCTGTAGCACCGATAAAAGAAATAGATAGAGCGGTGGACAGGGACTGTCACCGCCGGCATGAACGCGTGCGCTTAGTATCCTATCAGTTCCTACGAGCGCGCTCCCGTGTTCCAATTACTTCTTTTCGTGACTGTACATGTAGAAAACTTCTCGATCGCTTCTTATGTAGGCACATCGTAACCTTCCTTGAATCTGAAACTTTCTTAGTATATTCTCAACACGTGTTCCGACGAGGCTTTCCGACAGTGACACTGCTTCTTCATACGGTCCACACGTTTGGTTCAGTGGTTGATAACAATGGTCAAGTCGACACTGTCTTCTTAGATTTTGCGAAGGCGTTTGACAGGGTTTCTCGCATCGCAAGTTACTGCATAAATTGAAGCAGGTGTTATGCAGTGATCGCCTACTGAGATGTATATAGACTCGTACCTTACGAATCGTAAACAGTTTGTGTGTGTATGTAGTGCCGCACCAATAGAGTTACCTGTTCTTTCTGGAGTACTCAAGGGCTCGGTACTCGGACCGTTGCCCTTTTTGTTTTTTATCAATGACCTGCCAGTTGATAAGCCCTCGATACAGTGACATTTTTTTGCTGAGGAATGTGTATTGTTTTCTAAGGTATCTTGTGTATCTACCCAAAAATGCTTAGAGGAAAGTATCCAAACGATTTTATTGTGGCGTCAAAAATGGCAAATGGATCTGAATGTCAAGAAATATATGCAAATGTCAGTTGCACTGAGGAAGGTGCCTCTCTTTGTTTCCTTATACTATTCATTCAAATGACTTACAAGTAGTTAATGAGTACAAGTATTTGGGTGTCACTATCACGTCCAACGTAAGCTGGGCTATTCATATTGAGCAGATTATTACAAAAGCGTTCAAGTAAACTGTGGCCGCTAAGTAAAAATGCGTCACTGTACTTCTGCGACAAAACTGACGGCCTATAATATTAATAATAATAATAATGTCTTTATTTTCAGTGCCCAGAAACAACCACAGTGGTCTCTCTCTGGTGCACCAATACGACTCTAGAAACACGTTAGCATAATACCATCACAAAAAAGTTATCAGTAAATTGCAAGGCTATTCAACTGAAGGCGGTACAATGAAATAGATGTACAGAAATCTAGGTGAACAGGAGCGATGCTGTTATACAATGTCTGAATCCGAGAAAGCGGTGAAGTACAACATGGTGAACGAACGTCAAAGCATACGAGATGTCTGGTATTGCGAAAGTTAACATGAACATTTACTTTGCTGAGCAGTGGTGGCGAGTCGATGACACCATTAACAACCTTATGCAAAAAATACGAAATCATGAATTGTTCTCCTGTTAAACAAAGGTGTAAGCGAAAATGACCTTAGTATGTATTCATAGTTATAATAACAGCGCCTTTCGGAAAGTACCTATCGTAAACAATACGAATCAGTCTTTTCTGGACATGTTCAATGGTCATGGCTGGTGTTTTAGATATTGAGTTCCATATTAGCCAAGCAAATTCCAGTCGTGACCTAACTAAAGATTTGTAAAGTTGTAACAAACAATAAGGCTTCCTGAAATTCTTCGTCAAACGTGATATGGTTCCCAGCACTCTCATTGAACTTCCAACCACAAAAGATACATGATTTCTAAAAGACAATGCACTATCAATGAACACTCCAAGATCTTTCACACAGAGTACACGTTCAATGGGCATGATATCGAGATGATAAGTAAAATTAAAAAGCACATGGCGTCGGCACAAAGATAGGACCTTTGTTTTAGCAGGATTAAGCAATAATAGATTTTGTTCACACCACTGAGAGATGCAAGACACATCACGCTGTAGGATATAACAGTCTACAGGAGAGTGAATCATTTTAAACAACTTGATATCATCCCCGAAAAGTAACAACTGGGAACTTTGGACACAAGATACTATATCATTTATAAAGATTAAAAACAAGAGAGGCCCCAGGATCGACCCCTGGGGAACACCTGACCGCTGAAAAATAACTATAGGAATAACTGTCAACAACCCGAACAGAATTCGGGCGAAGTGACAGGTAACTCTGGAACCACTCACATAACTTTGGAGATAGACCATATAAAAGCAATTTATGCAAGAGCAATTTATGACTGACCTTATCAAAAGCTTTGGTCATATCAAAGTATATTGTGTCAACTTGCCCCCTATTTGAAACACATGGAGCGCAAAAATCTAGAAAAGTACACAAATTGGTCTGGACAGACCTACCACTGAGAAACCATGCTGCAAAGGTGTTAATTTTTGACGGAAATAAAAAGAGCATCCGGGTATGTACAACAATCTCGAAAACCTTGGAAAACCCACAGAGCAGAGAAACAGGACGATAATTCGTAACAACCAAGGCATCACCACTCTTTAAAATCGGAACACTAACTGATTTCTTCCAATGTGATGGAAACACACCAGAACTCAGTGAAAGATTAAAATGTGTTTTAAAATGGGAATAAACAAATCACAGCATCCTTCGATAATAAAACTCGGTATACCGTCAACACCACTCGAAAACTACGGTTTCAATTTTCTTATCGCCTCCGCTATTTCGACATGATCCACTCGTCGAAATAGCGCTGATCCGTCCTTTGTCTGGATATGCTGACATTGTATGGGACCCGCACTCGCAATCGCTTATTGACCAAATAGAAGGTGTTCAAAAAAATCTCTTAGGTTTATTTATAACTCATACGGCAAAGATTCGCACCTGACACTTTTGTACACCGCCTCCAGAGTTTCTATATTATCATGCCGAAGGAAAGTAAAGTGTTTGCAGTCTGTTCACTATATAACTCATAATAAAGCTGGTTTCAATTTTGATGATTATTTGCAGAATAACGCGAGTCGTGATGCAAGGCAGAAGGACGAGAATTAGCTCCTTGAGTTCTGTTGCAGAAAATAGGTTTTTGAATAGTCCTTTTTTTCTCGATTTGTTTATGAGTGGAATGAGTTGCCCCCAAGTGTGATGGCGATTGCTTCCACCGCTTTATTTGCAAGTGTAGTTGATGGACTTTTTTCTGTCACCAACGACTAAGCTACTTGTCAATTATTGTTGTTGCGTTTATTCCACTCATTGATTGCTTCTGATGTTGTCTTATACGCCTTGGCCCTCAAACGTTGGCCGGCGGTATTCTCAAATAAATTAATGAATATAGATGTAGCGCTGACGGTTTGAACGAGATGCCACTGTTTTGGAGCTAACCGTTATCTCATTGAAAAGTTAAAGGTGCTTCTCTAAAAATTTTAGTTGAAAAATGGGTACCCCTTTTTTCCGCTTTTGGAAACTGGCGCCACTCAGCTCGGTGTATTCGAGAGCTCTCGCGGCCACCATTTTCCAATTGAGAGTTTCAGGGAATCACTTATGACTTTTGCACGGAACTACGCTTAGTTCTGAAACTTTTGCATTTGTTTCGGACCGCTGGCGCTACATTTGGGTGCCGATGCATAGTTCGCATTTGCGAAGAAAAAAAAACACAAAAAACATTGTTTCGACACCCTGTATTTCGGAAAGTCAGTCGCAGCAACCTGCGGAGGAGCTCGGCAAGCTGACATTTGTCTAGACCCTGAAAACGAGTCTGCGCTGTTTCATTTTGCATGACATTTCGCCGTGCTCGGAGCCACACGCGCAAACTACTTTTACAACACGAAGCTGTTAAGGGCTAGTTCCCCCACTATCGTGTCCGCAGACAAGTGGCGTGTCGACACAAAACTCGAGCCAGTTCACCGTCACCCTACGTCATTGTCTCACCTACCAATCATGTGTGTCCTGTGTCCCGTGACGTCGAGATCGCGCTAGCGCTCTTATCAGTTGCCCTTTTAGACCTCACGATGGGTCGGCCGCGTGCCGTTCGTTCGGAGGAAGAAGAGCGGAGCGCAAGGAGCGGTGACGTGCGCAGCAGCGCGAATGGCCGCGCAAACGCCGCGAAGCCGATATCGCCTCGAGTTCCACTGCGTCGAGTGGTTCCGAATCCCTTGCGAAAGAAGAGCGGATCGCTCGCCTGGAACGCCGCCGAGAACAGAAGCGGCGATGTGACCGGCGCCGGCGGGCCAACGCCACGGACGACGATCGTGCCACGGAAGCCAAGCGCAAGTGCGAGGCCCGGTGACGACAGGACGCCACGCCGGCTGAACAGTTTTTTATAAATACTTCAATTCTACCATTAGCACAGCTTCGCTGCTCTTCCAGCTTCACCAGAGTGGAAGCGCTGAAAGTGTTTGGTTTAGGTCTAAAAAAACGTTTATTCTTATGATGATAATGCAATTACTGCAAAGGTGCAAGCGAGCTGGACAAGTTGTCCTTTGTCCCCCTTGTTCCCCTTCACCAGGAATTATTTTCGTCGTTCATCCTTGTCATTTTCCCTCCGCAGACAGATGCGTTTGCCTGTACCAAGTGCTTTCGGGAAAAGTGAACGCAAGACATTTATTAGAGTTTATCTGTACAGAGGCGAGCTATATAAGAATTTGCTTTACTAGGATAGCTCATTATGACTGGACGTGGTAATTTTGTGAATGACAGTTGAGGTTTGATCATTATTTCTTTATACTTCATTTCAGCTTAAGTCGTGTTCGTGTAGTAGAGGGGCATGTCCCAAGGACACATGGGCCGTAATGGCTAAGTCTCTGGTACCGTTGAAAAACCTCAGATAATGAAAAGCTCAGAATACGATAGCAGAGAAAAAAGGGGCTGTGTTTCAGCTTTTATTTGTTGCAGACGGCGTCGAAATGCGACAGATTTTCGATGTTTCTCCTATGAAGGCCATATTTCGCTGATTTAATTGAGACAAACATCGTTCCCCAACTCAGCCCTTGGTCATAGCAGAACGAGCCCGCCATGATCTGTTCCTAACCAAGTGCTGTTCTCTCTTTCTGACGTCTCATTGCCGCTACAAACATGCTGGACCTCCTGCTCAGCGATGTTCTCTTCAGTCTTCTCTTTTTTGGCGAGCCATTGCGAGCCATTGTGAAGACGATTGGAGTAGTTCCATCAACCGATGTCTTCTGACATACATCTTTGAATGTATGGTTGATATTGGATACACCCTACAAACCAAGCGGTAACTTGCGCCACCTAGACTAGAGATTATGATGAAGACGCAATTAATGCAAAGGTGCAAGGGAGCTGGACAAGAATGGCAATAGTAATACCTGGAAAGGGGAACACAGCGGGAATTGTGTTCGCCCTTTGTCCGCTTTTCTCCCCTTCTCCAGGGATTAGTATTGCCAGACTAGAAATATTTACAAACCCCACCCCTCCCCTTTAATTTCGCTCTAATTTTCGTTTCTCGCTTAATCATCTGCGCACCAATGTTGTGCATTATCGCGACTCTCTAGACCACATGCAACAATCTTCCAACATCTGTATCGTGATTATAATCATTCTGTTCCTTCGTTCTTTACCCTATCGCCAGTGAAACCCGGCGCTCCCGCCACTCCTGCTACCCCTTCAGTGGAACAAAGTCCCCTGCACTTCAAAACCATATGTTTTTGCGTCCCGCTCTAATTATGGCATGTCACATATACGTGTTTATTTTTTTTTCTAAATTTGGCCCCATATGTCTTTGTTATCAGCAAGCCTGCTCTCGCCTCATACACGAAAGAGCTTCCCTCTGAATTATCAAACGCCCGTTTTCTTTTAGGTCCGGTTTTGGATAACTATACATTGCTAAGGCTAAATTATGCGGCATTCTCCCCCACCCCCCGCATACACACAATCAGAGACAGACATATTTTTCTCGTGCTTCTTTTACTTTATTTCCCTCTGAATCATAGTCTGCTGAGCCTCATTATATGAATTTAAAGGTCAGCTGAGGGTTTGGTTCGTTGATATTGTATTTTCGTTTTATATAATTGCTTCCATACTTTTTATGAACCCTGCGTATCTTCAGTTTCAGTTAAACTTTGTTCAAATTTCAGTTTACTAATTGCCTCCGTCCTCTAAATTAACGACCCGCGCATGACCCCCCCCCCCCCTGAACCCCCTCATTTGGTGTGTTACCAATCATACGCTCCCAGTGTCAATCTGTCCACGCTCGTTTGTCAAATTTTAAATCTCGATCGAATTCTTGACACCCACTACAGTACCCGGCTGCAAAAAGAGAATCCAGGCACGATCACAACTTTCCATATACCCCTGACCACTTCGTATCTAATTTCTGCCTTAAGTTTCATGACAACTGAATGAATTTCCTTTTTCATAATTATATTTACTTTACGTTCTTCTATATATCTCCTTCACTCATTGTGGCATATTTTCAGATATTTGTAATTTTTTACGCGCTCTTTTACAACGTATTCTGTTTTCAGAGGTTTCCACTTTTCGTCGTTAAGCACCATTACTCCAGACTTGTCACTACAGGAACTAAGACCGATGACGTCCCCTTCCTCTCCACATTTCTCCGGATATTTCTCACGAGTAATATACACCATGATTCATTTCAAGAGTGGCCCTCTGTTGAAAGCTGTGAAATCCTTCCAAACAAGAGGACATACGCACGGGGTCCTTGCGTGGGATTGCGCCTTGGCAGCACGAGCCTACGTACAGGGACAGCAAACGTCTGAGCCACCCATAGGCGCCACTTGTACATGTTCCGCGGTGTCTCTTGGCGAACCAAATGTTCACCAACCAAAGCCACGGTTGGCGAACATTCATTAACTATCTCTTCTAAAGCTTCCCATCTTGGGGCACTAAGTTAGATACCCCGTGGAAGAACTTTAAAGGGATACTTCATCGAAATTTGAAATATATCCGTCGTGTTCAAAAATAGGTTGAATATGATCCATAATATCCATAAATGACAATCGCACGTTTGTATTTTGAGCCTGGTGGCTGTATTTTTTGTTATAAACGGCCAACTCTAGCAAGCGCTCGGAGAAGGCCCAGCTTAGAGCACGTGACATCTGACGCAATCGTGACGTAGGTCGTCTCGGGACGAGCAAAGCTACGGCGAGGCTGACGTCGAGGGGATGGTCTAGTCGTTCCAGCCACCGAAGCTGCTGCTTTTGTACGAATTTTGAGTGACGGGTTAATCTTTGATAATTATGTACGGGGACAATAGCTACTTCTGGAACACACAAAAGGGATTCTTGGGAAGACAGGGAGTTCCTCCTTCCCTCTTCTCTCGTCATGGGCGGAGGCGAGACACTCACCCAGAGGAGTGCAGCTGTACCTTCCACCGTGGTAAAGCGAAACTAGCGACACGGCGCTTTGCGGCAAAATGGCGAAAGGAGGTCTGGGGCTAGACAAATTCGCACAACACTCTCATGAGATGGCGCCACCTTAGTCAACACCCTCGCGTACCCTCCTCCTCCTCTCTCTCGCTATCTTCTCCCCGATTCTTTTTTTTTTTTTTTTTTTTGCACGCGCGGCCGACGTTTGATTTTTTCGGTTTTCGGTACTGCGCGCAACAGCGCGGCGGCACCGAAAACCGAAAACGCCTCGGCGCAGACTACGCTGCGCCGGGGCGATCGAGTGTTGTCTGCACATGCAATCTTTGAACACATGAACATTAAGAACGATCTCACCGAGGCAAAGAAAGAAATCCAGGTGATGGACTTAAATGCATTTTTATTTGATACTCCTGGGTTAGGCCACACTCTCAAAATAAACTCTTTACATAATGTTATCTACATAAATGTATGCAACAGCCCTAGGTGAGCGAGCATTAAACGAAGGAAGTGGTGAAAAACGGAAAGACGTACAAATATGGGAACGGTAAGTAACACAGAATGTAGAACTATTATTCCACAAGTTTTCCACTCAGATCTGCTCATTTCTTTAATTATAGGAAACGTTCCACAATAGAAAACACAAAAGTGATGAACACGCAAAAAAAAGAAATTGGTCTAGAAGGACATAATATGCATATATACATATCAATATGTGCAAACTTCTGGTAACTATACGAACATGCGCACGCGCTATGAAAAACAGCATAAGTCAATAAATGAAACTCGCAACGTGCATTATCTCTACTCAGTGTTCTGAATAGCAGGAATGCGGTAACAATTCAAAATACTGACTGCGCAATTAGCGAAGTTTATAAAAACAGCTCATACCTAGAGAGCTATTCAAAAGTCTATATGATCACTATTCTAGGAACATATACGCATTAAGACAATGCGCGTAAGTAACGTATTTACAAGGGTTTACAAGCTATTTACGATGATTTCACGAATTGAAACACGACGTCGAGTCTCCAGACCGCAAGTCAGATTATGAAGTGCATCGACTTTATTATGGCTTGTGCAGACCTCCTGGATATTGAACCTCTCAAATAGGGTATCCTATATCTTTTATATATTAATGCCTGTCAGTTGGCTCGGCCTCAACAATAAAATTTGACGAGGGCTACTACGGCTTGATCAAGTCAGCACTGACAAAAGTTTCTTATGTTCTATCGCAAAGCAAAGCTGAATGGTTCATATAAATGTTTAGACAGCATGATGTCAATCTGCCGTGAAATGGGATGTCTGTTTTTGATCTAGAAAGGAAGTTTGTCAACACATTACGACTGCGAACCTCCGGTCTTTAACATGTATCTCACGCAAAGACATTCCATACCTACAGTACAGTGTGCAGAAACCATAATAAACTGTATTATTGATGCGGTTAAGGTGCAAATTGTTTCCTCTTTTTTGCCCTGGTGTTTTAAGAGCACGCTTTGTGAGGAGTTCCCTGTACAACAGGCGAATATGCCAACGTAGGCGCACATAACGTAAGGATTGAGGAACTGCTTCGCGCATTCTTTGGTACAAAATTGTTCTTCGGAATGAGGAACCAGAGAATGTACCATGCGTTCAGCAACCTTCGGCAAGTGAATGCGCTCGTTGATCTTCTGAAGAAAGGTTCATTCGAAAATTTTGAAACACTGAAAGAATGCATCTGATGGGGGACAGAAAGAGTCGGAAATCGACCCAGGAGCGCTGGCTTAGAGGAGAGCATGAAACTGCACCTCAGAGGTGAGCACCCCACTTGCATCACTCAACAAGTCCGGGCAAAAATGGCACAAACTTTTTTAAGAAACGACTCCTCCAGGAACTCAGCGAAGTGGTATTCAACATTTTCTTGGATGAGGTCGTCATATCACTCATCGGGTAGGTCAAACTCATCGGTCTTAATTGCTGGCAGTGGTTCGGGCATGGTGGCTGGCTGCAGTCGACACTGGAAGGTGCCTCGATTCCACCAGCAATGTGGCAGCGCCTGCCTCACAGTTTCGTCTACTGGGAAGCTGAAATATCTTTCCAAGAAAATGTGTTTCAGGCCTGCCACAAACTGGTAGGAATTGGGCGTCTCGTTACACCCATGCTGCTTTCGCACCATCCCGAACAAGTTTTCCAGCGGGTCCTGGTTGAGCCGTCCTGTTAGTAAGTGATCAAAGTCAAAGTTCCCGCTGAGGTCTTCCCACAGTAAGAAGACGGCATTGATGGTAATATGCCATCCCCTTACTCTGTGGGGCCGTCGTGGTGACAGGAACTGCCACTTCGGAATACATGAGCTTTTCTCCCTTAGGAAATTAATATCTCCCGATGAAGAGCTTAGAGCGAATCTCATTTTTCGTTCACCGCATTCCAGAGGTGAGCTATTCAGTGAATCAAAAATTTGGTCCATGTGCTCAAGGAAATCACATGTGGCCTGAGCCTCAAGGGGCAGCTCATTCAGATAAAGGAGGGTTGCAAGGGAAACAGAAAGCGTGTCACTAAAAACTTGCGCAGCAAATTGTACTTTCATAATTCCGAATGGAGTCTGATAAATGTGCTTGTCGGTAAGTGTTTTTGTCAATCGTAATCGAAGAGGGTGCTTGTTTTTGTAGAAGTCCATAATGTATTTCCATCTGATCAATTTGCTGGCAATCTGTAGGTCATGCTTGCGCAGGTTGTTACGTGTACACTTGAGCATATGAGGGGTGTCAAAGAGAAAGTAGACCTGGGTGTCACCGACAAGGAAGAAGGGATGATCTGGTGTGACACCCAGCCGGCGTGCAAGAGTGCAGTTGCTGGCCCCCTGGTCGCACACGACAGCTTTCACAAAGATCCCGCCGGAACTAAGATTTTGAATAACGTCTGTCAACAGATCCTGGAGACATTCTGGGGATGCTTTTGACTTTGAGAGTACTTCTGGAAAAATAAAGTTTATTGTATTGTATTGTATTGCATTTTGAAAGAGTGAAAGCCAATGGTTGCACCCAGGGCATAGAAATACCCGCCAGCATCATAACCAAGCCTGAATTTGCCACATGACGGGTTGTTTCCTTACCGCTGTCTGCAAAGCCATGCACCATATCCGACTTAGTGTCATAGAAGAGATTTTCTTTTAGAACGAGTTCGTCGAACATCAGAATACATGCGCGATCTTTAAGATGCCAATCGTGAATTTTGTCAACAACAGTCTTGATGAGGTTGGGGGCAACTCTAGGGTGTATGGCAATCTGGGACAGCCAGTTCTTGAGAGATCGAACCGATGGCAAGCTCAGGTACTTGGCGAGGTACTTTTAAGCCCTGGGACTCTGAAAGTAAAGGTTAAGGGCAAATGGTTTAAATCCGTCAGGACATCTTCGTCTGAACTTGTTCATTGGCTGCAAGTACAGCTGCACCTTCAAAAGGTCCAGTGTCCCTTTGGATAAAAATTTTGATGCGCCCTGGATGACTCGAGGTCATGTCGAGATTCGAAAAATCAAGAAAAAAGTTCGTAAAGTTTGTGATGCCTTCAAGAGGTTCTTCGTGCGATCGGTTTTTGGATTTTTTTAGGCTATACACCAACTCATGTTTACAAACAAACCGGAGCGCCCGGAGCGCCCCTAGCGGATGCCACCGGCGCCGCGCATGCGCGATGAGGGTGTGGGCAAGAACCTCGCCGTCGCCCATAAACACACCATTGAAATGCGATGTTGTCGGCGTCAGTGTGAGTCCCCCTGCCCTTTTTCGCGTTCGAATGGTTGGTTCTACGTCTTCCTGGCGATGTCTGACTATCTTGAGCGGCGTCAGCGAAATTACCGAGGCTCGTTACACCGCCAAACTTCGCGTGAATAATGTGACATGTGGCGATTCATTCCGCGTGGACGCCGCAGAATGTACGCTAAAGCCTGATTCGCATGATGAGATTTCGCTCGGAATTTTCAGTCGCGACGCCGCTCGGGCTGCAGAAGCGTGAACCGTCGCTGAGATGGTCGACGTCGACACTGAAAATCGCAAGCAGAACCGGACCAACTGAATTAGGCATAACAAGTCGGTGATGGTCACTGGTAACAATGATCAACATCTCCTTGTATCTACTGTTTACATCGAGCCTGCTTACCAACCTTCAAATTTAAGTCTTTTGAGGCCTGCACTTACTTCTTATCGCAAGTACCGGGCCAACATTTTGTCTACGGACCGGCGTCGTCTAAGAGAGCAGACGACAAGCAGAAACGTTTGAAAGAGCAGACGACAGTTCGAACAATCAGGTGGCCGTTTGAACCTGAAGACGCACTGAACGTAGTCCGCAGGTGGTCCGCTACAACTTGACGGTTTTCTGGCGTTCATGTTGGAACAAAACAAATAAATCTGATGACCACAAGTATCTGTGAATTCAACCCAAAGTGCTTCCCGCCCAAGCAATCGTTGTGCGACGGCGTCTGCTTTTCCCATTTCACGGCACATATCCAGATTCTCGGACGAACCGAGCACGTGAAAACTGACCTTCAAACCTTTCTCGACACTTTTGGTACGGCCCCAGTCGCGGCGTTTTGACGAGAAGGCAGGTTTTTGTCTGGTTCCTTTCAAAACAACGCAGGAATACACGTCTGGCATGGGGACTTCTGCCCACAGCCCCAGACCGGAAGTGCGACCGACGCGCCACCACCGCGCCGTGACGTCACAGAGATGAGTTCGTGTATATAATCTACGTTTCGTCCGGGATGAGTACTCCTTCCTCGGCCTGCCACATGGCTCTTTGGGGTTGCGATCGTGCCCAGCCGTGGACCTCAATGAGGCTGCAGCTCCCATTGGTGTCTCTAGAGCAGAGTGTCGAACCGAAATTTTTATCGGTTCGGTTACGGTTCGGGTTCACGGCTTTCGGTTCGGTTCCGGTTCAGTTCCGGGGAGCAAAAAATAACGGTTCAAACCGGTTCGAACCGGTTCGAACCGGTTTGAACCGCTAAATTGAGAATATATTTTCCGCGTTGTTCTGGCAATGTACACTATTTACGCCGTGAAACGATTAAATATACTTTCTTTGATCGTCCGTGCAATTTACTTTTGTTTTTTAGGTACCTAAAATATGAAATTCAGTTATTTAATTTTGACGCAAGAGTAGAAGAAATTCTGCATTAACGTACATAACGTCGTGTTCATACGACTCAACATCCCTTTGTTTACCGGGAACATATATTTTACCTTTTTTACCGGTAACATATATTTTACCTTTTTACCGGTAACATATATTTAAGTAGAGTAAAGAGTTGAGCTTGTTGGTACATACCTGTAAATAGATCAGCTTGAAATTTAGAACTATACTGTATTTTCTTGTCCTTTGTTTGTGTTTAAGTAAAAATCTAAAATGCAAGCTGATCTATTTACACGGTATAAAATGTTGTCGCGAAGTGTAGTACGTCGACTAAAATACCCGTGATTAGTACAATTTTGTGTCGCAGTACTAAAAGTGAAATCGTGATTGTGTCCTTGAACTAAGGAATTGATTATATCACAAAAATTACGAAATGAGCACCCCGTGGCCATATATATCATGAAGTATGGTTCACGAAATACGCTTCACAATATATATGTAATGATGACAAAACTACTGAGCTAAAAGCAATGAAATTTTCAAAATGTCACAAAAGTTTTGGGATAATTTCTTTCAGTCTATTTTTTATAGAAACACCAAGCGGCAATCAAAATGCTTGTTGTTCTAACCAAACATTGTTTGCACTCAGCACCGCATGCATGCGTCTAATCATGCAGCAAGGAGTAATTGCAATTGTTCACTGTAATAAAAAACGAAGATCCGCACTCAGATCGAATCTGGCCAAAAATAGCGCTTGCCTGTTGAGGTTTGTTCTTGAAAAGATGCCGGTCAATTTAATTTGCAAATGAGCGTCACCCTTGCTAATTGATGATTTTAACGCGATAGCGTTGAGGAGCTCATGTCGCAGAAAAGCCGATGTCGGTGGTGTGACTGGAATATCCTGATTGGTCGATAGGGTCATGACGTCAGAGCTACATACCCTCGCGCAAGAATTTCAAACAACCCACAATGCTTACGTGAAACGTGACATCACGCGTGGAATGAGAGTGATTAAAACAAGACATGTAATGCGAATTAAAGGTCGCAGTATGTCTCAAATGATTTCACATTTTAAAGTAATTCCTTTGCCTTTAAGAATAAAAAAAACATTACGAATTTTAGGCGGGATTCGAATCCACGACCCTTTGGTTGCGAGTCAGACACTTTTGACTAGGCCACGCGAGGCACGCTTGATCAGAAGAGAACGCTTGATGAGAAGAGAGAATGAAATGAGAATGCGATGCAAACGAGGCCCGTGAACGCTATCGCGTTCAACTTTTAAAAGCGAACCTTAAGCGTCCTCTAATATTCGTTTTTGTTAAGTAAACGAAGTAGTATTTCACGTTCTACGACATGGCAGCTACTAAATTGGATACTTTGTGACGGTTTCCGTGAGTAATCGTCATAGTTCCGCCGCGCGCCCCTGTTTACTTTGTTTTTGTCCAGCCCACAGACACATAAAAGTAATGTTCACCACGTAAACGAGGCAATAACAGACTTCTATATGTTTGAGAAGTTATATGTGTGAGGAACGCATAGTTATTTAAATTTGCTTCAAAATCAGAAATGTGTGTAAGGCCGTCCCGTATCACTTAAAACGTGCCTGTCAAGGATAAAAACGCCGGAAAAGATTGGCAGAACACCTTTCAGATAATTTGGGGGGGGGGGAGGGGGGGGCATTGCTTTAGGGTGGTCGGCCCCTTATTTATATTGTCAAATATTCAGTTATTAATCAAATGTATTTTGTAATGATCAATAAATTTTACTTTATAAAGTTCACATAACCGCTTGAGACCGACGCGGAAGGACGATACTCGAAACTACGCGAGCTGTGGAGTCTGCGTAAAAGTGTTTTTCTGTTTGGCTAATTGGCAGTGTGAAGCAACGGGTTGCAGGGTACGCCAAAAAGGACTCTGTGCTCACATGATAAATTGGAAGTAAAATGCACGAAATGACCAAAAAGCGAGAGATAATTAATGTTATTTTTTCTAAATAATCCCTTACAGAACGCCTTACTGCAAAAAGAGATGCGTAAAGATTCGCGCAATGAAATTCATAACTTTACATAAATAGCGCAAAGTTCAGACGAAGATTCCTAAAATCTTAGTATTGATCACATTTCATCAGCTTGCATGAGCTCGAAAGTTCGCTAAATACTGCCTTGGGAGGCTAATGTTATATTCGGTTTTACCTCCACTTGTTTTGGGCCCTCACTTTACAACCCTATGCTTGAATAGTCATGCACTCTAACATTTCTCTAGGCTGCCATTCATCATCGCGAGACTGCTATAAATACTGCACAACTTTACAATTAGGATATATTCCTAGTGTTGCGAACATCACATTTCACCAGAAAGCTGAACTGTTTTCATTGTATTCACGTGACGTTATCAACTATAGGCTGGTGGTCCTTGTGATTTCTTCTTGCTGAGAAAATCAATTCGGTGATACAAAATGCACGCTGCAGGAGGTTCAAGCTCAGTGAAAGCGAAGTATTTGAAAGACACGTATTATTATTCTTAGTGCATCGTCGTGAGGAACGGCGCGAGCGTCTGGCACGACAAAAACGTGCTTTTCTGGCAAGATGCGGGGAAGAGGAACCTTTACAACACAGTATGTTTTTAAAACTACCCTCCCTCCCCCCCACACACATACGCACACACACACTTCTTTTACAGCGGAGCTGTTAAGGGCTAGTTTCCCCAGTATCGTGTCCGTCAGCAAACAAACGATGACACTAAACTTTGGACAGCTACCGCCATCTATAAGTGACGACGGCAACCAGACAACCGGCTGGCCGGTTGTCTGGTTGCCACCGTCGCGCATAGATGACGGCAACCTCTCCAGCTTTTCCACTCTGGCTTGCCGACTTGTGACCGGCCATCACTTCATTCCCACCATAGTACAGCTTCGCTGCTCTTCCTTCTTCACCAGAGTGGAAAGGCTGAAAGTATTTATGAGGAATTGCCTCCTCTGTTTGTGTGTGCTAATTCGACAATTTTATTTGTCCCTTGTTAACAGCAACCCTTCATTGCTTTTATTTTGCAACCCGTGAAGTTTAAAGCGGTCCTAAAACGGGGAACGCGACAGAACAGCACACGACAAAACAGCACGCGACAAAACCGCACGGTCAAAACAGCACGCGTCAAAACAGCACAGCGCCAAAACAGCACGGCGACAAAAAAACACGCGTCAAAATAGCACGCGACAAAACAGCACTGCGTCAAAACGGCACAGCGACAAAAGAACACGTGCCAAAATAGCATGGCGTCCAAACAGCACAGCGACAAAACAGCACGCCTGCTAGCCACTTCAAGCGCGCTCTTCACCTCTCTGCGCGAAAATTATCTTGTTCCGTCAGTGCTGAGCGTTAAAAAAACTGCAATAGGTTGCGTTTTGTGAAAAAAAAAAAAAACAGAACGAAAAGGAAAAGGGTTGGACCTTGCATGGCATTATTTAACAGCTAGAGTTGAGAAACAATTTTTTTTTAAATGTACGTTGGCGGCGACGGGATCGCACTCGAGGCAGTGTCCCAAGTACTGCTGCTGTGTGATTGTTAAAAATAAGTAAAGTTAGTAGTACTTACTACCACTTGACTACGCTGATCTTTGAAGAGATTGGGTAGTTAGAGGTGATATCTTCGCGTCGATGTTGGCTGCGTTATCTGGTCTTCTTTGTAAAACCAGCAAAAGAGGAAAAGTTACTGGGTAAAAGAAATCCATAAGTTTAAGTTTATGAACCGCCTGGTTTGCGGCGGTCCCGGTGAGGTTCCGTAGTACTCGTTGTTTTGTAATTACCACATAAGCGTAAAACGATCCCCCCCCCCCCCAAAGCCGCCAAAAAAAAGAAAAAGAGGGAGATGCTTCGATTATAGATGCATTGATAGAACCGGTAAGATAAGGTGACTTTAATGTCGACCGTATCCAAGATGTACCATTGGCACCGATTCTGTCGGGTTCATTCGCCGTGAATAAAATGTACCGGAAACACGCTGGCTGCAGCTTGCAGGCAAGTTGTTTTAAGTTAAATTTACATATTATTGCCGACGAAGGTCTCGATCGAGTGGAAACTGGTGAAGCAGAAACATGCTATATCCTCAATGCTGTTGCCGTTGGTGTGCTCTGCTCAGCCTATAGGCTGAGCACAGCACACCATTGCCGCACACGCTTTCTGTTTTTTCTTTTTTTAGCAACTAACGACAGCACATTGCCGTGCGATTGATTCACTTATTGCAGACAACATCACCAGCAAACGTGCGCGTCAAAATTAGCATAACTGCCCGAGAAATAGCCAGAATGCGCACCAGCGGGGGCTTCGGTACTGCCCAGGAGCCTTCATGTACGCATCGAGTATACTCCCCACTCCGAACTCGCTCCCAAGAAAACGGATTCGACAAATTGGCCGTTGACAAGTTGACTTTCGACGAATTGGCCTAGACCCTCCATTCCATTACAGTGCCTACTTTGGGACATGCATTTTTTAACTGGAAACGCTATATTTGGGGTTCAGCGTTTTCGCTTTAAACCAGTAAAAGTCCGCAGAATTCATTTTTTCAAATTCGGTTTTAACTAAGAAAGGTGAGTATTTTTAGGGCGTTGGGAGACCTGTTTGTGTGTGTGTTTGGGGGGGGGGTGACTCATTATTGACTGTTTGACTACTTCCTTTCGCAGTTCTCATATTGTCTCCCAGATACGCTCAACTTTCAACAACAGCTATGGGGCGCAGCGAGTATTCAGGGCGAAATCTGGGTTTTTCACCTGAGATTTGTGTGCTGTATTTTTTGCTCAAAAATAAAGTTTAATCCTGAACTGAACAATAAAAATCAATGGCGTCCATAAATGCCGCACATTTTTTAACACCCCTAGCTTCCGTCTACTTGAGGAGGGCATAAATACGATTGTTTTGTTGTCGTTTCTGTGGTCTGGGCGAATTTACCCCTCTCGGAGTCGTGAAAAGGGGGGAAAACTCACCGAGTAAAATGCTTGCAAATGTCTGGATTTTGATATTTGCCTCTCCGACCGAAGAGGTAGTGAAGTTCACGTTCAACCTATGTACAAATACGAGCACATGACGATAATGTCAGATCACGATAGGGCCCCAGTGAGTCTTGCAGAGCAGGTCGCGTCGGCTGTTAGACAGTCACACATGAGAAAACCAGTACCTGATTTACTCACTATACATTTTAAACAAACGCTTTTCAATATTACATATTTTGTCATTATACTGGTTTTCGTCAATAAACCGAAAAGAACCGAGAAGTTTATAACTCTACAAATATTCACGTAAAAAAAAACGAAAAAAGTACGCCATATTTCAAAATTATAAAAACCGAAAACATATAATCCAAGCTATATTGTCAATGTCCTGTTTTGACGCGGTGCTCTTTTGTCGTGGTGCTGTTCGGACGCCGTTCTCTTCTGTCGCTGTGCCCTTTTGACGTTGTGCTGTTTTGTCGCTGTGCTGTTTTGACGCTGTGCTGTTTTGACGCAGTGCTGTTTTGGCGCGTGCTCTTCTGTCGCTGTGCTGTTTTGTCGCGTGCTATTTTGACGCGTGCTGTTTTGCCACCGTGCTGTTTTGACGCAGTGCTGTTTTGGCGCGTGCTATTTTGACCGTGCTGTTTTGTCGCGTGCTGTTTTGTCGTGTGCTGTTCTGTCATGGTGCCCTAAAAACGATATCGGGTTGGAATGTTCATGACGTTTCCGAAGCGTACCGGTCCTAGTCTGGCCCAAGTATACTTGCACAGGCCGCCACTGATTCAGACGCTTTTTTGTCGTGGTGAAATTGCGAGGATAAAATTAGACTTTCTTTTAGTTTTGCCTGCGCAAAGATTGATGTCGTAATTGCGCGATCAAAACCACCCGCCTAACGACAGTCGAGCGCGGCTTATGGATTGGACAGGAGAACTGCGTGAGCACTGTACATCGGCTCGTAGTAATCAATGCCTCTGCGGACACTTGGGTAGTGGCTCGTGTTCAACCACTGCGGTGATGAGAATAGCCAAATTCTTTTAACGTTAATTGGCGGCATAAGATAGGCACCAGGCCACGTGGCCGCTTCTGACTCCGAGTTGAGGGGATGAACGATGCTCATATTTTTCTAATTTTTTGGCGACTGCCATTGCCTAGAAAAAAGAGCAAAGCCAAGTTCAATCATTTATTAACGTTAGGGAGTGATCCTTAGTAGTATTTAATGATGTATGGAAATCGTTTTATAGCTCCTTTAAGCAAAATACAGAGGGGGTCGAAACTTGGGCATTAACTTGAGAACGACGCTCGTGTGAGACTTACAGCGACTGCCAACCTTCGGCTGTCCCTCTGAGGTCACTAAAATCTTCTTTTTTTTAAGGTATTCCTTCCGTACAGATCTTTAGCTCTATGTAACGTCATATTAATAAGTCGCATTTAGTCATTTCAATACTTCTATTCTCGGGGACATCTTTCGGGTGCAGTTCAGCGACAACGAAAAAATGTTTGGGTGCCTCAATAATGTAAAATTGGTATTGAAATATTTTTTTGTACTTTCAATAAATACTGTTAAGAAGTAACCCCTGACGTTGATGGCTTGCGAAAACATCCATTGGTTTCCCCTCCGCGCAATAGCAGATGCAGAAAAAAAAGAAAGAGACAGTTGTCGATCCCCTCCTCAACTCGCCATTTGAACAAGAGGTCACGTGATCTGACGCTAATTATATACCGTCAGTGTTCATCATAGTCATGCCCTAGGCGGCTAGGGTTTGGAAAGCAAAAGCTTGGGCTGAGCTTCAGATATTGTTAGAGTTTGGCTATTATCATATTTAATTGACATGAGCCGTTACCCGAATGTTTGGCAATGCTGATTGTCATGAACCCGAGCACTCGACTAAAGGTTATGAGAATCGCTTACGTCACGGTGTCACGTGACTCTCGGTACAAAACCGTGATGTCATGCTACGTCACGCTGTCAACAAGGTTAATACATTTAGTGACTTCTTCAAATTAAATCTAGTTGACGCGGTGAGTCACGTGACGTCACGAGGTCACGTGACATTACTTGACAACATGTATTGACACGATGACATCACGTGACAACGTGACACATGGTTAATCATAGTGTCAATACTAAAGCGCCCCGAAAACCCACAATTTACCATACATTGCAATTCTGTATATGACGATTTGATCAATAGATAGAAATATAGCCGCCAATTTTTAATTCCCATACGTTCATTTTGTGATACTAACACAAAAATAAATTACCTTGAACCGTTTTGAACCGGTTACCGTTATATTTTTTTCGGTTCGGCTCCGGTTCAGTTCCAAGATGGCGGCGAAGATTTCGGTTCGGTTCAGTTCCGGTTCGGCTAAAAATAACGGTTCTGTTCCGGTTTTCGGTTCGGTTCGGTTCCGGTTCGACACCCTGGTTGTAAGTTGGATTGATATATAAAACCAACTAAACCACCACAACCGATCTAAAGTTACAGCCTGCCAATGTCGTCCAGTTATTTTTTGTTCCAGCAATAACGAAATTGAAGGCGACATTTATCTTCAAGTCCTTTATACCGTATGAACGAAATCCAGTATTTGAGAGGGGATCGTATAAATTTGTTTAGGAGGCATTAAACAATCATTTCGAGAAGTGAAGAACCTTGATTTTTTTTTTTATGAATTTACTCGCTTAACCGTGAAGTGACTTGGTACAGGTCGCGCCGATATCAATTTTCCCGCCAAATTTGGCGAAACTAAATTGATGTATAGGTCTCGTGACGGCAGCTCACATTGACATTAATTTCGGCAAAATTAAGCGGCTCATTGAATAGGTCACATGATGACAATCTTTCCGCTATGCGCGGAAACTGAATTGGTTTTCCCTGTTAAACGTATGGACGGGCGGACGGATGGACGGACGGACGGATGGACAAAGTTTGGGATTGCGGTTTCTGTCAAAAAAGCAGATTCGTAATGATGCTATTTTCAACAAATTCTTGTTTTCTTATAATTTGTTTTGGGGCAGTGAAAATGAGGTTTAACTTCTTTACTTTTGACAAAATTTGGGCGTCTACAATAATTATATATTTAACTCACGAATTCAAGTGTTGTACTGTTTAATATGCACTGGCTTGTTTGGTAGATATGAGTATTTAATAGGTTAAATAAGTATTCATAACAAAAAGAATGAAACAACATTTCAGCTAAGAATAATACTACTAAATTGGCTCGAATTAAGCTATATACTCCTGTCATTCACATCCACGTTTTTCATTATGGTTCATGTGGTTACGTATAAAAATAAACCAAAAGTGGCAACTGGAAACCAAGAACAAAACGTAATTTCTTGTCGGAACAAAAACCGGGTCTAACATATTGATAACGCATGTACAGGATTTGTAAGAAATTAAACGCAGACAAATTAAAGGAATGCAAAGAACGAAGATAATGTTTTATGCTAGTTTTCTGGCTAGTTACGTCAACTGTTCCTTGCAAACGTCTAGCTTGTCATCAGGGGCTTTTTTACTAATTACATACACGAGCTGGCGGAAAAAATGCGTGGAAGACACAGTAACACAAAAATGAGACGGATGTTGAAGTTTCATGCGTTAAACATTTACCGATAAATAAAGACTCATCTTTTAGGTAAGAGGTATTACTATGAGATTAAAACTTATATACGATGGCCGCAGGGGCGTCAATTGGGAAGTGGAGGCGGATTGCCCAGGTCACCGGCGCTCAGGGGTGTGCAACTGGGCATTGGAGAGGAGGGTCTGACACGACACCACCCCAGTGCCCTTGAGCCTAGTGACCTGACTTGCATGCCAGTCTCACTTTTTCTTACCTACGATGTTTGTGATACCCATTTATTTACATGCGCGTCTTTATAAGCAGAGGTAACAACTGCAATCCTCTACCGGAATAGGAAATAGCAATTGTTAAAACAATTCGACAAACGGCTTCAGTTTATAACTTTATATACATATATTTTTTGCTAAGAAAAAAATACAAGTTTTATTAAAGGTTACAGTGAGGGCTGTGTACAGGTAACGTCGGTTGCCGTTCAAGTAACGCTGGAATCAGTTTGTGGCTTTCAATTTGGGCCTTCGCTTATAGTCTCGGCGAAAATAATTTAAACATCGAAACGACTGCCGTTGTAACCTTTATTTTCTAGAGTTATTCCGGTTTAGAAGTTCCATTGTAAGTTACCAAGCTTAAAGTATACCCATACAAAAATGGTCTATGGTCGTCTAGTGAAATTTATATGGCAGGCTATCACCGCTGTAGTTCTCTATGGTCGGCTATAGAAATCCATAAATACAGCTACAGCCAGCTAAAGAAAATCTATGGCCCTGCGTCTAAAGACTGGGAACCAATACATTTTCACCGCTGTGAAAATTCTCTGGCCGCAAGTCTAAAAACAGAGCCAATCAATAAACTTTTGCTATATTACCCAAGCATCAAGGAGGATGCGGGATTGGTGTTCCGCGCCACGTGCTGGCCAAGCGTAGTAAATTTTCTAAACATGGAAACCTAAAACAAATTGTATCTTGCACGCGCGTCCGTCAACGCTTTATTTTGGTTATTTACTTCGAATCTTATATACGGGAAGACGTGCGCGTGGCGCGTGGGTATAATCCCTACGTCTCCCTTGTGCTGATAATAAAGCAAATGGTCTACTGTCTTTATCCCCCTAGAAAAATTCTAGCAAGTCCCTTGAGACCGCGAACCGATAATTTGTCTTTACCCGTCTATAAGCTTTATGGCTTCAAGTCTAAGGCCTGGAACCATTAATTTTCTTCACACTATAATCACTACCGGCACTTACTTTTTTAGGAAAAACGTTCAAGGTTAGAAAATTAAAGCAATAATTAAATTTATGTAATACCGGTGACAAAGCATGACCCAAAATATGTTCTCTGCTGTTGCAACGGAGTCGGCCAAAAGCCAAGTAATATCGTTTGCTTGAAAAATTCAATTGAAATGCGTGTGCCAACAATTAAAATTCATTATTACCGCCCCCTTTATGGTGAAATGCACTGCGCCAACCGAACACTGCAATCAAGCAATAGCTTAATTGCAATCTTCACACACCAATGTACTGCATTTCATCACTGCATTGTACAACATGATTGTATCAAACTTATTAAAACTGTAATTATTAAATTTTAGTTAATTAGCCTAATGATCTACATTTGCTTTTTTCAGGGTGCTGAATTAAAGAGATGGAGCTACTCCAAAGGACCAATCAAATAATGTGTTAAGCCACCGAGTAATGTCCCCTTCCGCCTCTCCGTGTTTATGCGACAAATGATGGCAGTCACCGGCCAAGTCGGATCAAAAATAAGACTGCCATATATAGCAGATAGTGCGAACTTAGCGTACGTAGAGCGGTGTGGGGGATCCGGTGTCGCTGCGTTCTTGCTGCTGTGTAGAGGAGTGTTCTACTTGTGTTCTGTGAATTCTGTGTAGTGATTTCAAGTTCCCTCGACTTTAGAGGCAACTGCATGGTAGATGGAGTAGCATAAATCACCACCACTGTAGCGTTCCAAAGTCGAGAACTTGAAAACATTTTGACAAGATATTAGCGGCTACAGAGAGCCATGAAAAGCCCATATTTTGTAGACCCATATAAATACCTTCAAAACACCACAAGAAAAAGCCATGAAGCCTTTAACAACTCTGGCTATAGGGGCCGCCATTAAGCTTTAAGAGCGCTATGGCTGGGACAGGGGTAACCGTAGACAAAGCTAAAAGAGCCTAATGGAGCGAGCCGCAAAAAATGCTAAAGACATCCACCAAGTATTTTTATGCATTGGGCCGAATAGCTAAACCAACCACAAAAATTTTCTATAGCCGATCATAGGACATTTTGTATGGGTACTGCTAGGACCCA
>JAZHYW010029009.1:0-25667 GCA_037355805.1 Ixodes ricinus | reverse complement strand
TGACCATGTCACTCGAAGATCCTATAACGCCGTAGTCGCAACGTACAAAACATTCTGTCATAGATGTCCAAAATGGGTTGCTATAAATTTTTATGCTAAACAAAACGATAAATGAAATGAATTTACTTTATTAAAACGGTCTGTTCCTGCGTCGCCAAGGTTACATCATCCCAGCAGTAAGTCCTTCCAAAAAGCATCATGTTTTGTTTACGGTTCTCCAATACTCAACATTCATATCACCCCGATTAAGCGAGTTATTAAACAAATGTCACTGATCAATCCGCTAAATGTTCTATACGGTGCATAGCCCTACTCATTATTTACAAGTATATAACGTTCCTCTAACATGCCACCAATGGTCATACCCCTGCCTAGTCACCCTTCCTCTTCTCCACAGTGCACCTGACTCCAGAAAGAAGCCACCCGGCCACAGGTTCACGCGCGTGCTATTTTTAGATTGAGTGCGAACCTTCACCCTTCCTTTGCCACCCGGCACGTCACAACTTCAAATAAATCATATTAATCCTGAACGGCTCGGAGATACCAATCATAAAAGAAGATAAAGATGCACCCTTTTGCAGGAAGTTGAGTTTGAGAGTAAAAGATGGCGATTTCGAAAATATAGTCAAGTAGGGTTGCTCAGAAAATTGATGGAGTACCCTTTGTTAAGGCTAGACCACACTAGCGACAACAGGCGTCGCTGGTCGGCGCTGCTGCGGCGGCACCGCCGCCCGACGTCCCAACGCGAGGAGGCCACATTGCCCTCTCGTTTTGCAGGCGTTAAAGGGTAACTGCAAAGAAAAAAAGTGTTTTTTTAAACAGCCTAATTGGGACAAGCATGTCACAAAACAAATCTTCCGCGAAAAAACAAATTTTTTCTAGCAATATTTACGCCACAGAACGTAATTTAGTCGGAGTCCCAACCTCTCCGCATTTGAAACTCCCGCTCTTTCGACGCCCGCGGAGTGGCTGGTATACGTCACTCCGTGACGTATAGCAGCGACTCTGTGACGTGTAATAGGAACTTTGTGGCGCGCGATTCAAAACGGGTGAAATAGCCGCAAACTAAAAATCAGTCCTGCGCAATAAATATTGCTGTAAAAAATTTTGTTTTTGGCGGAAAAATTGTTTTGTGACATGCTTGTCCTAATTAGGCTGTTTAAAAATACACTTTTTTTTTCTTTGCAGTTACCCTTAAGGCCCGACCACATCAGCATCGCGGATGCTTGCCGCGCGCCGCTGGCCGCGGCCGGCTACCGACCAAGACCAGTTTTCGCCCTCCGTGGCGCGCCGGCCGGCGCCGCCAAGCCAACCTTTCCTTGCGCGGTTCAGAGCTTGCCGCTCCTCGCCGCAGAAGAAAGGAGCCAATGGGAGCTGGCGTAGATAGTGACGTGGCGATGCCGTGGCAACGCGCAAGCCGCTTCTCCGCGCGTCTCACGTTGCAAAGGAGCGGAGCGTTGTTTCGGTTCGTCTGCTATCCTGATTCCCCCAATGCCTTTCCCAACGATGCGGTTCCTCGAAACTGTGCGACTGTTTCCCCTTTTATATGACAAGGCGCAGCCCGACTACCTAGATAAGGACGCTAAGAACAACCTCTGGGAAATTATCGGAGGTTAATTCGGAATAACAGGTGAGTATCTCCATGGAACTTGTCGCATTTCGCCAGCGTTGTGACGGATGTCGTGTTGATTTGGTGACACTCTCGAAAGTAGCCTTCATCTCTGGCGTGCAGCCGGAGCAGCGCAGCTCTGGCCTGTCCCTCGGTGTTTTGGTAGCACTAACTCGGCCGGACCCAAAACCTGTGCCTCCTTCCCTCCAGAAAGCGGCAAAGTCGCAAGATCAACAAGCAGGCTAGGATGATCACATTTACGCTGATTACCAGGTCATCATCGAGACCTACTATGTAGGCAGCGAGTGCGCGGTTTCGATGCTGATATGCGAAAGATGAGAGCCTAAATGGAAGATTCTAACGAAGATCGAAGAGCGGGGAATTAGAGTGCCTACGGGGAATTGGCGGGATGCGCGCGCGATCTCGAGAACGCGAGAGCCAGTGCTGTCACGTGACTTTAACGCCCGCAAAACGGAGGCCACTTTGGCCTCATCACGTTGGGACTATCGTTGGGACGCCGGACGGCGGTGCCACCCAGCGGCGCCTAGCGGTGGCGCCGTTGCCGCTAGTGTGGTCAGGCCTTTAAGGTGCAACCCCACCCTTGGTTATGGTGATCCTGAACCAACAGATGGCGGTGGGATTGCCTTCCAGGACTGTACATCAATGCAAGAAATCGTGTGTGGTGGCGCTTCGACACAGTGGGGTATTTTTCTATATCCTGAAATTGAAATCCCTGGTGTTTTGCTTGTTTTCCTCTGCACGAGATTTCTTTGGAACACGCACGGCTGCGCCAGTTCTCGTGCAAAGGGGCCAGTTGCCTCCGCTCCGAGCTCAAGTTTCCAGTAAATGTGGGCAGAACAAAACGCGAAAATCGTTCTGAGCCAAATGGCGAGACACATGCAAGACAAAACAACCGACGCGTGAAAAAATATAAAATTGCTTGTGCGCCATTATCGGAGATTTCGGAGGCCAATTACACATATTTCAATGTGATCAGATTTATATGACGAGCCGGCCCTTTTGTCGTGCATGTGTTTGCTCTTTGCGAATTTCCCGGAAAACGTAATGCCGCGATAGACTTGTTTTTCCAAAATTCTACTTTCAGGAATTAAATACCTCAAAAATTGAGACAAATGAACTAGTTTCTGGGTTGTCAGGTGTCTCATTTAGGTAGCTGCGTGTTTATTTTGACCAAAACCACGAGACTGGAAAACACAAAAAAAATTACACTCAGGTCTAGATATGGAGTTTGGTAAACCCAAAGCAGGACTGGAGCGGGACTCATAATAAAAAAATGCCGAGTTTAAAAATTAATTTGCAGCAATAAATGGTCAGAATTAATTTTAATACGAGTTCAGTGATAAATGCAATGACTGGCCAGGCAAAGATTCTGGGTCTGTTAATAGCTTTTGTAGAGAGTTTAAGCAATGTACCAGTCTTAATTTGGAGATATATGCACGCAAGTAGTGGTGTGCAAAAATAAAAAAAGATGCAAACGGGCGAAGCTTAACGTTGTATAAACTATAATGTAAGCACGCACATGGCACGTTGATTAAGACTGAAACGGCCCTACATTTTACACTAGTGTCGAGCGTATCGAAAGTTAAGGGTGCATCAAAAGCTAAAGCTTGTTCACATATACTGCTTAGGCCGTTATATTTGAATGTTCATAGTACTTAATTACCGTATTAGTTTGGTGTAAGTTGTCTCTGAATGCTTACAACAGAAAAAAGGAAAGATTCTAACTCTGGGTTGATAGAAAAACTCCACCTGCTGGCAGCTACCAATCATCTCGGCGCCGATTATATGAGTATTCACTGCATGCCAACGGTCGCGTTCTTAAGCGAGTTTTTCCCACGTGATTTCATACAATCGCAACTGTTCTTGACAAACAACATTGTTGACTCAGCCAAGCGGTCGCATGTGAAGTTGAGAATATTTTGGTATTGATTGTGGCACACGTGGCAAATTGCATAATTTTTTTTTTTTTTTTACAGTCCGCGAAATAGAATGTTTTGGGTTACCTTAGTCTCTAATGCATGTAGCACACAAAAGAGCACGAATTGAATCTCAGTGGGAAATGAAAACACTAATTATAAACAAGTGTGTAATCACGTGAAAACTGAGGGCAATGCACACATGCAGAAGGTAAGCTTTGTTTCACTAAATACGTTACTAGTAAAGTATTTGGTTTTATCGTGCGCGCGAGCGAAGCGGAACATACCAGCGCGAGCATGCTGCCCTGAACATCTCTTCCAGTGAACAAGCGCACCATCCAAAGCATGGAGCTCGTTTTTATGGCTTTTGGTGCGCTCAAACCTTTTAAAACACAATTATAATCAATTATATTATTTCAATTCTTTTTATAAAGTGCGCCTATGTGTTTTTTTTTCTTGTTTTTTGCGTTAACGTGCTATTTTTCTTAGTTAAATATTATTTTTCCAGAAGTCCGAGAACTGTTGTCTGTTTCATCATAAGTAAGAACCGCATAATCAAAAATGTAGACAAAAAAAAAGATGCTAAAACGCGAATACACATTTAAAATGTAAAGTAACAGTGCATACAAAATGAGTCGTTACTTTTTTAGAGAGCAGGAGTTTCGTAGGGCGACATTGTTACCCATTGAAGATTATAAAAAGTGCAGTACAGCGGTTAGGTCGGGGTCTTTAACGTGCATCATGCAGTATATGCAATACACGATCGCACGACGGTAGGATACAGATGGGCGACAAAACCCGGGGTCCCTGCTAAAGCCCCTTAATGAAGGCGTTTTTACAAGTACCACCAACCATTGTGGAAACGCGCAAGGCACGTGCCACGAGCTCCGCCGCCATTCGCTTTCAAAGGCCAGTCATTTTAGTGCTACGCCGCCATTTACCTCCAAGGGCCGCTCGAGGAATGGGCCTCGTGCACTGGCAGATTTGACGTTACTTGGAAGACCAACTCAAACACATTGAAGGGCTTTAGTCCCTACAAGTTCTGCAGCATGAGCTCCGTGCATTGAACAGAGCTCGCACTCGCGCATTTCTCCACGTGCTCTAATCGGCGGTGCCACAACATATTCGGCCAAGGATCCCCCACCGCACTTGGTCTAGCCTATAGTGAGCCAAACCAAACGAGCTACGCTTAGAGTAGAGAGTTTAGTAGATCGTTCCGATACCTCCGATAGCCCCGATAACGATACTATGCATGCGCAAGGGAGGCGGTGGTGGAGTATCGGGTATCGTCATCGGAGTCATGGGAACGATCTACTAAAACTCTCTACTCTTTTCCCCGATATTGTTGTGGGCGCCGCCATCTTGGTGATTAGTAACAAATCAAACGCAACAGCCGATCGTCATGATTCCGAAATGAGACTTCCTCAGCATTAGCTTCGGTGTCAGGAAGCTCACGTAATATTGCTTTGCTTTGTCGCGAACCGTTTAAACATTTGTGGAGGACGGAAACGCGTCTCCTGCGATTTCAGTTAAAGCTTCAGATAACTGACAACCATAATTTTGAGCACCAAGATGTGTATGACGCGTAGCTTATTTAGTGGCTCTAGTTTAGCCCGACCGCACAGGCACACAAAGAGAACGAACTGCTTGACCTCGCGCTCTTGGCGCTGCTTCAGTGGCTTCATCAGCCCGTATATAGCGTTGGCTGCGCTCCGAGCTAAGATAAAGCAAAGCAGATATTCATATCTCATGGTTTTACAAGCCAAAACAACACAAATCACTTAACACGTCCCAATAAAAAAAATGCGGGTTTATTTTGACTAACTGGAGAACTTTTGACGTTACTACGTCAAAAGTTTTTTTTTGACGTAGTAACGTCAACATTTTTTTATGTTTTAGGAAGTAAAGTAACGTAACGTAATTTCGTTACACGTTACTCAAAATAAGTAACGTTAGTACGTTACCCGTTACTTTTTTGAAAAGTAACGAGTACGTTACTACGTTACAAAAAAAGTAACGCGTTACCGGTAACGCCGTTACTCGTAACGCGTTACCGCCATTCAGACGGTTCCCTAAAATCGAACTGTGATAGCTTCTCTATGTACTGAGTCTTCGAGCAGGAGGGGAAGGGTTAGAAAGTGATATAACAGTTGAATGCTAAAAGGGCAGAAATCCTCTGCAACAGCTTTTCACTCTAAACAAACTAATATAGCGTCTACTTTCCGGCACAATGCTATAGAGCTGGTGACTGCGATCTGCCGACGAAGCTCGACCAATGACGGGGCCGAAATACCGTTTTCGCCGAAACGTAAAGACTGCTATCTGACACTTAACGTTACGTTTCGCATGATCTCCCAAGGTCCACTGTCAAACCTATTATGGTTAAGTCGAAACCTTTTTTTTTAGTTTCGTCATTGCCCACGTTGTTTCAGCAGTTCGCAGTTACTGGCTCTCGAAGTACTCAGCGGGGATCTATACATGCACAGACATTCGTATAATATAGTATCCACACATCTTATGCAACATCTGTCATTATACTATTTAGTAGAATGGCAGATATTACATAACGAGAAAAACGCAAAGCTTGCATTAAAGGAGTAACTATCTTGCGGCCTGGTGAAGTGTATATTTGGGTCCAATGGACCACGTGTTGCAAATATACTCCACTAAGCGCTCGTTGGGCCAGTCATCTTCTGGCAAGTTGGCAACCCCGTGATCACACACGCTCACGAGAATAAAGCGGGGTCAGGCGGTTAAGGGCACGCAATTGATTGTGGCGAGAGAGCAATTTTTTTTATTGCCTCAGCAGTTTAGTGATGAACCAAATAGCGAAGGGGCGTGCCCTTCCCTCTCCTTCTAGAAAAAAAAAGCGAATAATCTTTAACAAGCACAAATGCTGCGGGCAAACGTGATCTCCCCATTGAAAAGTATGGCCGAATATCAACAATATAAAAAAAAAAGAAACAAGGGAACAATCAAGGAGACTTGAAGATCAGGAGGACCACCCGCGCACACAAATTTTGTTGACGGCTCACGACCACGTGTGCTTCGTTCTATAGAAGCAGCCAGCACTCTATATCAAACTAGATGGAGTCCCCTACACGCAGAATGTGTCTCACGCACGCTAAAAGAACACACACACACACACACACACACACACACACACACACACACACACACACACACACACACACACACACACACACACACACACACACACACACACACACACACGCGCGCGCGCACGCACACGCACACGCACGCACACACACACGCACGCACGCACACACGCACACACGGTGCAGCAGAAATAAAGGATGGAGTTACGTGCGGGTGTTAAAATGCGCGAGTTGCATTTAGCCGCTTTAAGAGTTTCTTACTTTTTAAGAAGACGCAAAACTTCCTCCCAGTGCTTCTGTAAAGACCATGCGCTTACGCCTGCTGCGCTGCAGGTCCTTGACTGCCACTACCGATCCAATCTAAACCTTTCAAATATCCTTTTATTAGCTGCACACGCAAGTATAAAACAGGGGTTGCTCTCTTGCGTAACCAATAAACTATGTTTCAGTTTTACAGTTAAATCTTCGTACATGCTTTCGTTTCTTTTCCATCTCCGCCAAAACAGCGCTTCACTTTACACGACCTTGGTGTCAAGGTCACTCCAGGCGTTCTTGACATTGCCCGGTGATTGGCGTGCCTTGCTGAAATTATCATTCTTTCAAGAGAGCTCGTGCTCGCGTTCACCAAATGGGGGCACATATGGGTGAGCCTACAGACTCAGGCAGCACGCATCGTATCACAGATCCATTGGGATATCAGCTGAAGATGTCCGTAGAACCAGATGTGTTGCACAGGGGAGATATATTTGATATTCAATGAGACAATGCGCAGCGCCAGACAGTGAAGAGGAATGCCAATCGTTATGCAGATTAAAAAAAGGGGGGGGGGCGTGAATAATGTTTGCTCGCTTTTTGTTTTAGAAAATAGACGCTAGATCTCCGCTTTAGGCGTCGCCGCACTATCGTATCACAGAGGTGAAATGAAAGTCGCATTCCCAGTCCGTCGTTACAAAATCAAAACCAAGCTTCCGTTGAAGCCCGCAAACGAAGCTTATAAAATACATCATTCCTCCACTGGCGTAATCACAGACCCCTAGGCTCACTTACCATGCATAATTCACTAGCCAGAGAGTACGAAGCACAAACGAATTTCTTACTGCTTTTTCGCGAGCTTAGCTTGGGTCGCTCTTTTCTTTATTTTTAACGAAGACTAGAAAATGACCAAGGGCCGCTGAGCGACCTTGGGATTGGCGGAGACAGCGAGTTCGCTGTGCTCTAACTTGTTTCGCACGACTGCTAATTTGAAACGAGGCATAATTGCCGTCCGCTTCTTTGCCGCAGTCGTATAGTGCTCAAGGGGCAAAGAATGCGCGCCTCCGCTGCCCACACCGGCGCGACGACGACGCTCATTTGGGTCGCCGCCTCGCGTTCCCTCGACACGTAATATATCATCCCGACGATAAGCACTGATGAAAGGCACGAATAGATTTACCGTCGGGTCCCCCGGGTTTAATCCGCTGATTTGTGAGTTCCCCCGCTTTCGTTACTTACGCTCGGAGAATATCTTTATTTCGTGCGGCCGCACTGGAAACGAGGCGCGGATTAAATTTTACATTTTAGAAATGAAAAAAAGTTTACTATGATTCTCCGAAAGCGCGGCATAGCCGGGCCGGTTATTCAAACAACAGGGAGTCCTGAGTGCGGTGAATCTTGTATCCTGCTCCTCTTTATGCTCAAGTGGATGCCGAAGCGCGTTGGGCTGGTGATAGCAATCTTTGGGTTGCTGTTTTATATAGTGGTCATTAGTCGAACTATATACCCCGGGCTCGATTTTGTGCGTGATGCATGGAGTCGTGTGCTTGGAGTCTATTGCAGTTACAATTTTAGCTTAAGAACCTTTCTTTGACACGAACTAATCCCTGGAGCAAGTGGGACAAAAGCAAACACATATCTCTGAACACAGCTAGGTGACTTGCGTACCGAATAATTTAATTGCATTATATCATCCTTGGTTTCAGATTTTATCTTAGAGTTTTAAGTTGATTATATATAGAAACAACTGAAGGTCACCACAACAGATCTCAAGGTTATAAACTGCCAATGTCAGTCCAGTTAGTCCAGTTATCTTTGTTCTAGCAATAACAAAATCGACAGCGACATTTATCTTCAAAGTCCTTTATAATGAATGAACGAAATGCAGTATTTGAGGAGCGATCGTTTGAATTTGTTTAGGAGGCATTAAACAGTCGTTTCGAGAAGTGAAGAACCTTGATTTGTTTTATGAATTTACTCGCTAAACTTAACAGGGAAACTGACTTGGTACAAAGGTCGCGCTGATATCAATTTTCCCGCTAGATTTAGCTGGAAACTAAATTGATGTAATAGGTCTCGTGAAGGCAGGTCATGGGACATTAATTTTCCGGCCAAATTAAGCGGGTAAACTGAGTTGCTGCATAGGCCCCATGATGTCAATTTTCCCGCTATACTTAGCGGGGAAACTGAATTGGTTTTCCTGTGAAACGGATGGACGGACGGACGGACGGATGGACGAAAGTTTGGGATTACGGTTTTCGTCAAAAAACCAATTCATGTATTTCACTGTTCAACAAATTCTTGTTTTTTTATAATTTCTAAATTTGGGGCAGTGAAAACAGGGTTTAACTTCTTTTCTTTTTTTTTGACAAAATTTGGGTTACAATAGTATATTTTAACTCACGAACTCAAAATTGTCCAGACTTCATTTATCATCATAGTGGCTTGTTTTGTGTACATATGAGTATTTCATAGATTATGTAGGTATTCACGCAGCAAAAAATCTAAACCTTTCAGCTAAGAAGATTACGACTGGATTGCCTCGAATTAAATTACTCCTGTCACAGTCACGTCCCCATTTTCACTATGGTTTATGTTTTTATGTATAAAAATAAACCAAAACTGGCAACTGGAAACCGAACGAACTGCAGTATTGTTCTTGTCGGGACGAAACCGAGTCTAAGAAAATATGGATAACGCGTGTGCAGGATTTAATGAGAAATTATAACGCAGAGGGATCTAGATAATGCAAAGAACGAAGATAAATATTTTTTCTGTAGTCTCTGCAGCTAGTTACGTCTACTGTTTGTTTGCCAAAGTCTAGCTTGTCATCAGGGGCTTTGTTACTAATTACATTCTCCGAGGATGTGAAAAAATGTGTGGAAGACACAATAACACAAAAATGAGTTAGAGGTCGAAGTTCCATGCGTTAATAATTTACCGATAAAGAAGTGCAGCATCCCTTAGGCCAAAATATACTGTGTCTGTAAAAGTTAAAACTTATGTACGATGGCCGCAGTGGCCTCACTAGGGGGACGTGGAGGCGGACCGTCCCGGGTGCAGCGCTCAAGGGTGTGCAGCTCTGCAGTGGAAGGAGGGGAAGGGGGGGGTCGCGGTGGGCCACGCCCTGGGTGCCGCTGACTCTAGTGACGCCACTCGATGCCTAACATGCGACGTTTGTATCTTGTTATTCACATGCGAAGCGGCTTTATAAAAAACTGGAAGTGGCTCAGCGCGATCCCTCTAGACCAGAGATCTCCAAACCCCGGCCCGCAGGTCAAATCCGGCCCGTGGCCGGCCGGTGTACTTCCAATGAAGCCCGTCGCGCGGCTCGCTTCCAGCAAACCCGTCACTATCGGCGCAAAATAAGCGCGCTTAAAGAAACGGCGTCTCAACGCGCAGAAACCGCGTACACGAAAATACTAGAAAACTCGAGATAAATATGCCTACCGCAAGGCGTGTCCTCGCATCACCAGTATCAGCATTCTTAGTCCCCTGCTTTCATATAGTAACAACGTACGTTAAAATTCCCTCGCGCTCCCACGTTGTTAGTGTCCTGTGTCGTATGTAATGCGTATTAGATCAGCATCAGTTATATCATTGTCATTAGTACTTTTGCTCTGTGTGAACGTGCCAAATCTGCTATGAGCCATGATTTATGCATCGTGAGTTTCCCGTGTTCCAATAGACGATTTGCAATTTTCCCAAACGCCTCTGCGCATGCGCGAGGAATGTGGGAGAGACTGTCCCTGGCCTGGCCGCTCGGCCTTGAGATCGCATTGCCTTGTTGCTTGTTTCCTCTTAATCCTCTGTTTTTCGATTTCATTACCTATTTTTATCTATTCCAGCGAATTTTTTATTGCTTCTAGGTGTTATGTCTAGGGGAGCTCTGCTACCCTTATATATGACCTGTGCGCGGGTGTTCATAAACGGCTCCTCTCGACTGCACGCGGGTCAAATGAACCAAAATGAACAGCAAACAGCGCGATAGGAATCGGTAGCAACGATAGTACTCACTTGGGGAACGACGCGCAAAGCGGCGTGTTGTCCGTCGGCACTCCCGTCGAAAAAGGCAAAATAAAGACACAAATACTATATATATGCAAGAAATATCGCGCGCAGAAGTGAATAGAAACACTTAGAAGCAATACAAAATACACTGGAATAGATAAAAATAGGTAATGGCATCGAAAAACAGAGGATTAAGAGGAGACAAGCGACAAGGCAATCCGATCTCAAGGCAGAGCGGCCAGGCCAGGGACAGTCTCTCCCACAATTCCCCGCGCGCGGGCCGGGGCGCTTGGGGGATTTCGCAAGAGGGCTATTAACTATGGTTCCTTGAACACGCATATCCGACTAGTGTGTTTACCGCGTCCAGAAACAGTGGTACCTTCATTTCCGCTGATGCCTTAAAAGTGCCACGTTGTTGCCGGTCGCGACCCTGACGGCGTCGCAGGAGCGGTAGGGGACGTGTGGCAGACGCCCGTTCTGTCGCAGGTCACTTCCAGCTTGACAGTCCACGGAAGTTTCGGCGGCCAGGAGTTGGGACGCCGCGACGACATTCGCGATCACGCTCGTGCTCTTCGGCAGCATTTCTAGTACCAACCGCCAGGGTCGCGACGCTCGACAGCGGGACACTTCGGCTTATGTGATATCATTCGTTGCCACTCCGTGACCACTCTTGGTGTATGGGCGGGATAGGACGCGAACACTCCATTTGGAGACGCACTCCAGGCACCATAGCATAATGTCATAATAAGCTATATAATGAATTTCCCAATAAAGTAGATGTGTTCGTCCACCTTAGATTATTATTGAACTCTTTTAACTTTTCAATTTTGTCATTTTATGCTTTTCTAGGATTATTGATTCAGTTCTTTTTTTGCTCATTTATATTTATCTTACTTCAATTCCGGCCCTCGACTAAGCAATAGATCCCCGATCCGGCCCCTTGGTAAAAAGTTTGAGACCCCTGCTCTTAGACAATGTCGACCCCCCCCCCCCCCTCTTTCTTTCCACACCTGCTTTTGGTGCGGTATCTCTATACTGATGATGTTCTCTGCACTGAATAGAGAGTGTCAAGCATCTCCTGTGCTGTGGGGGAAAACCCTATTCCTCCATGATTTATGTGCTTCGAGATTATCCCACGTTCGCAACCCCAGGCGCGAAAAATGCGCAGAAGCGAGTGCTCGCGATCTGTTCGGAGGAGAAGAGACGAGGCATTCATTTTCCGGAGTTAAAAGAAAGACTTCCCGATCGCAATAAGGGTAGGTTCACACAACATCGTTTTCTTATGTTCGTGTCTCGACGCGCCGGGCTACCTCCTTGAACTGGTAGCCACGCGTTATATGAAGCGGAGGTGTCGTCAGCTTTCGTAACTTAACGTATAGGCAAAAAGCGGGGCTGTTTGTCTTCATATTATATATAGACAGGGTGTTTCATGAAAGGTGGACAAATTTCGATTTTGCGAAAACTACGCGTCGCAGCAAAAAAAGACTTGTGTCGTTTTGGTCTTGGGCCAGGGCTTATTTTGGAAAATTACTAAAGTCCGGGATAATTAGATTGTTAATTATTTTTGCGTAATTAACTTTTTTAATATCGTGTTTAAGGGCAATGGTTTCAATTAGAAAATTGCTCAGCATCATCGAAAAACACTAAATCAACAAATTGCAGAACGATAGAAGGTACGCGCAAGCATTTTACCGCTTTCTGAAAAACCGCACATGATTCGACGTGTTTTTAAGTTTCGGTTTGCTATCCGAGCGCATCTCCGATCCCGACGGACACCGCGCCCCCATGGAGAAGATAGTGCAATCCAACCTCTGCTGCGTCGCGCGATGACAGCGCAGCAGAGGTTGGTTCCACTATTTCTCCACGGGGGCGCGGTGCCGTCGTGGTCGGGATGCGCTCGGATAGCAAACCGAAAACTTAAAAACGCGTCGAATATGTGCGGTTTTTCAGAAAGCGGTAAAATGCTGCGCGTACCTTCTATCGTTCTGCAATTTGTTGATTTAGTGTTTTTCGATTATGCTGAGCAATTTTCTAATTGAAACCATGCCCTTAAACACGATATTAAAAAAGTTAATTATGCAAAAATAATTAACAATCTAATTATCCCGAACTTTAATAATTTTTCTAAATAGGTCCCCGACTCAGGACCAAAACGACACAAGTCGTTTTTTGTTGCGACGCAGTAGTTTTCGCAATATCGAATTTGTCCACCTTTCGTGAAACACCCTGTATATACTTGTCTTCATATATATGTATATTTTTAAGAAATGGCAGTTGTTAAAACAATTCAACAGATATGGGCGTCCTTTATCACCTTAACTCGGAGCAAGAACAAACAGCTTCGGTTTATATACATATATTTTTTTTTCCCAAGAATAAAATATAAAGAGTTGCGTAAAGGTTACAGTGAGGGCTGTGCAGAGGTTACACGTCGGCTGCCGTTCAAGTAACCTTTAGATCGGTTTTGTGGCTTTCAATTTGGGCCTTCGCTTATAGTCTCGACGAAAATAATTTAAACATCAAAACGACTGCCGCTGTAACCTTTATTTCTAGGTTATTCCGGTTTAGAAGTATTACAATTTGTAAGTTACCAAGCTTAGAGTGTGCTGCTAGGACCCATTGTATGCTCCTATATTTTTGCTAAATTGGTTTTGAAATTAGCGCGATAGCTTCGTAGATAAATCAATTTATATGTGGAACCCTCTGATCTACCCCGTTCGGGAAGGCTGCCATGTTTGTTGGGTCGGTGACGTCATTCGCCCAACGCGCGGCGTCCGCTTGCATGCACTCGCAGACTTAGCTCTCTCGACGTCTCGCGCTTCAACTTCCTCATTTACCTTCCGCGTTTTCTGCACGCGGTTTCGATGAGGATGACGTCTACGACATATCGCTCGCTATGTCTGGAGTCCTTGAACACTGATCGCAGCACGCGATGCGAAGGATTGTTATCGATAGATGTTGGAAGCTGGTCATTTGACTCAGACCCGCGGCGAACAGCCCGAGCGACGACGGCGAGATCGTCACGGGCGAACTCGCCGTTGTCCGCGACGATCTCGCCCGTGCTTGTAGCGTGGAAGGAAGGTCAAAGGGCAAGGGGACGAGAGCAAGAGTATAGCGTTGGAGTAGCCGAGTAGCGTGGGTCGGGTCTGTGTTCGATCGTACCGTGGCGAGGCGAGCTCGGGCGAGCATGGGGGCGCCTAGAATGAGGAGCGTTCAACTATGATCTCGTGGTTTGTGGGCACCATGGTGTGACTAACTTCAGTAGTGTTGCCTGGTCGCCAGACGAAAATGTTCAACATTCGTAAATTGATGATTGCAATTACCAGAGCTCTGAAAATCGCGACATTTGGTGTATAGTAATGCCTATGAGTAGAGCCCTGCGCGGTTGCGCGGTTAACAATTTGATCATCCGCATCCGATCCGGCATCCGCAGACTTTGTATCCGCATCCGAACCGCATTTGCGAAATTCGGAACCGCATCCGACCCGCAATCCGCGCATCATGTTACATAATAAATCGAGTGCTAAATTAAAAAAAGAAAAGAAGAAGTGTTTGGATGGTACTTTATACGCCGTTTGCTTATCTTTGTGCAAGACCTCTTCGGAGTCAAATAATGATGAAAGTGCATTTGATCGCATTTTGTTTTATCGTATTTGTATCATAAGCGATCATCCTTCCAGAGAATACTTCGCGTTGCTGGAATGATGATGCGCAGTTCCAAGATCGTTCTAGGAGCCGCGGCGACATTCTGGTCAGAAGATGAGCTCAAATAGAAAAACATCTTTCGTATGTTTTTTTCGTTTTTTATTAATACCCATTTTAAGTAGACACGTATTTTCTAAACATGAAAATTAATAAAGGACAGACTAATAACATTGTGGGCATTTTATTTAGGTCAAACAATAAAGCAAGTGGGAAAGGAAAGGTGGTCCCTCACCGCAACGAAGTACTATATACGCCGCAAGACGTGTAGTACATCACTGGGAAAATATCATAACGATTGAATAATGGTAACACCTCCTATCGATTTCAGTTTTAAACATGACCCCGAACTGCGTGCTCCAAAACCACATAGCTATCAGCAACTAAGCAACTGTCGAGTGATAAAAATGCACACACACACACACACACACACGCACACGCACACGCAGCACGCACGCGCGCGCGTACACACACACACACACACACACACACGCAAACAAACGCACACAAACACACACACCACGTTTCACTTGTCGAGGAAGCTTCTGCTTTTTTGTGAGTTTGTACGTTTTGGGTTTTTCTTTGCCAAATAACGTTTTCCGCTCTTTCCCTGCCATGCAGAAATACGCTCCCCCAGAACGATTGATGCCCCTGCATTGTTTTACTTCTTCTATGCACAACATTTTTGGTGAGACAGAATGAAGCGATCTTTGGTGAGAATCGGGTCTTTCTTGGCGTAAAGAACAATTTTCTTCCCGATTGGCACCATCTCTCTGACACAATAATTTGCTTCCGCGAAACATTCTTTAGTGCACTTCATAGTATCACTTATTTATTAACTTTGCACTCTGCGGTCGCAAACGTTTCTGGGCCGCCTCAGCAAAAATCTAGATTCGGACCCGCGGATATCCGTATCCGATCCGCATCCGCAGCCTATAGCATCCATCCGATCCGCAATCCGCCAAATCTGATTCATTTGTATCCGCATCCGCCAGTTGACCGCGGATATCCGCGAATGATCTGCGGGTAATCCGTGGATATACGCAGGACTCTATGAGCATTCCGTTTCAAGAATGCTCTACCCGCTTAATTTTCGTGTCATAACCCCTTCAAGAGTCGCGCCTCCATACTCCTCCCCGAAAATAATGGAACGCTTTAGGTGACAGGCGTGGCTTCCCAGAAGAATCTACTTGTCGAGCGCAAGCACGTGGTCTGCTGATGTTATACGGCTTACACTGTGGGGCTCTGCCAAGGTTCACTCCGAGCATAATTTGGGCAGCCACTTTCCATTGTTTTATTATTCATGAGTGTCTGTCTGCTATTCGGAATGCGCTCTGAAGCGAGCAAGCGCGTCCGCATGTGGCCAAAAAAGTCGCACACAAAAAAAAAGAAGAAAAAAAGAAACGCGCGATTGCTCCCGAATTGCTTTCTTGGTTTCAGGCGCTTGCCCTCGCGCACTATTCCTCGGCTCGCAGGCGTCGCGCGGGGCAAAAAATAGCCGCCAGATCGGCGCCGCTACCTCGGGGTCCGTCCGCTCGTGGCGTGTATAGATGCGCGGTGCGGACACTGCCCCGTTATATATAGGGCCGGAGCTGTCGGATAAATCGTTTTTCGGTCGCGATGTATAGAATCAGGAGACTATGGAACTTGTTTTGGGGGGGGGGGGGGGGTTGTATATACACGTCGATGACTCGACGGCATCTTGTCGGGTAGATTTCAGTCTGACCGAAGCTGTCGAGAGTAAGTTACACGTCTCAAGTGGCCAAAGACGTGACCGGGGTGCGTGTCGAGGTCACCGCATTCCGAGCGGAATGAGAGGCGGGTCTCGTTCTTTTGGGGAGCCTGATAGCGATGGACAGCGGGGGGTATACGTACACGAAAGGCAGACGATGGAACTTTAATATAAATGGCTAAGTTTAGTCTAATCTCTATGAGACGGCGTTTGACGGGGACTCTGCAACCTAACCTATAGACGATTGGAGGTGGGGCTTCTGGGCGCCGCCATCCTGCTGCTGGTGTGGGGAGATCGTCTGATAGTCAAGCATTGCTGAGGCGTACCCTCAACCTCAGAAACGTCTACCCACACCAGAAGCGAAATGTCGGCGTCCAGAGGCCACAGGGGAATGGGTGGCCGAGTTGGCTAGCGCAGACCAGCTCGGAGCACGTGGAGCGAAAGCTTGCGCTGCAGAGCCCGGGGATCCTGGGTTCGAGCCCCACCCCTGCCCGTTTCTAACTGTTCAACTGTCTTACTGTGCCACATTGCTGACCATGATCGTTTGTTTATTGGCACAAATAAAGGCTTATGATGATGGTGATGAGAACTTATACCGGCGTGCTGTCGTGTATCACTACAGCATGGTGCACGTTAAAGACCTCAGGCAAGCGGTGCACCGCACTGGTTAAATTGCTCATCTACAGCTGAGAGACAAGTCGCCCGTTGAGGGAGAGTGAGTTCAGGCTATGATAAGCATATACACACACCCAGAGGTCGTACTTGTAAACGTCTGTAACGAGTTGTGAATTGCGCTATATACTAACTATTTATTTCCATTATTTACACGTTGGTTCTATGGACTGTCGAAGTATGACATGGCTGCCCTGCTGATCACCCGAGCAACAGTGCTCGAGCCCTCTTGGCGCTTTCTTCTTCCTCCGCTGTCGTGACTTGCATGCGGTCGCGACACGTCTATACTTTGTTTCACCTCAAGTCCGGACGCAGCGGGTGCTACGAGCTGGTTGGACCAACCGAACAACGTTGAAAGCGAGCCATAATGCTGTCCATCATGGTGTCCATCATGGTGTCCATCATGTTTCTGTACGTGTTCCATCATCGCTCAACCAATCATGTACAAGGAAGGCCCAGTGACTTGCGCTTTTGACGATGTTTGATTTGTCGGATCTGCTCGTAGCGTCGGCATGCGTCCGAACTTAATTAAGGTGAAACAAGTATAGTTGACCGAGCCTACATAAATTCCTCATGGGTATGCTTCTAGACTTTTTAAACGTCAAACATTTACATTGCTGCTTGTTGAACCAAAAGTTGAATGAACTTGCATGCAGTAAAGCCTACACGTTAGTTTTTAACACGAACGTCTTGACGTTGCGAGCCACGCTGAAAACCGAAACATGTGAGAGTTTCAGCTTTAAAAGTGAGTAAGAAAGTTGTAAGTGCATAGAAGATCTACTCTCACGAGATCAGAAACGCATCCTTATAAGAAAGTGCTCACTTCTCATTGAGCGCTCGTATGCTCTACTTTCTAGTCATCATTACACGACCATCTACTGACCCCATTCTACTTCACTTCCCCATTCTCTCCATAACGATGAGCCTTTCTTTCTTCTTGAATTTTTCATACGCTGTAGTGCTCTGAGTTGCTGTTGCTATGAGCACCATAGCTCAAATGTAAGTTTGTAAGTCCCTATATACTGTTTCACACTGAGTTTGAGCTCAGCGACGCTAGGGCGACTCAACTATGCATTTGCTTCTTTCGAGAAAACTTATGCGCAGTACTGGGCATCGGACCGAACGACAAGTGATCAATCAACTGTAAAACGTCTCCATAAAGTCTCCCCGCAATACACACCGCTGACAGACAAAACATTTCTACCAATAAACTAAACTAGAAAAAAAAAAAGCTATCCGCGCAAGAAAGAGAAGTCGCCCTCGATATGGCCGCGGGCGCCATCCCTCAAGTGTGCGTGCGGTCGGCGGTGTCCTTCCCAGTGCCTGCACTCCCCACGAAAGCCGGCGATTAGCACCGTGAGGGGCGATAACGCGGAGCCGACGCCCGTGACACCTGCGCGTCATTTCGTGAGGTGTACGGACTCCACCGGAAGTACCCTGCATGCGTCCTTCGCTTCGGCTATGGCCATCTCTCGAAGAGGCGCGGCGACGCGACGGCTCGCGTGATCGCTCCAGTGACCTGCCAGTCGTGAACGAACGCGAGAAATGGCTTTGTCCATCTGTATGTTGGTTTATTCGGCTCGGTCGCCGACGACAGGCGTGAAGCCGTTGTTGAGTTGAGGGCAGGCGGGCGTCGATGGGCGATAAGCACCTCTAAGTAAGGACACAGTGAGAAGGAAATGCTGCGTCCGCCGTTGCGCGAGCAGGTGTGCTTCTGCCCAGGAAAGACTGTCGTAATCGTGCGAGAACGAAAGAGCGTTGGTGTGCGCGTCGAAACGATCGGCGGTTTTGGGGATTACACTCGGCGAAATTTTTCGTTTTAAAAATAATTGACAATGTGAGGATGATATGCTTTCGAATCTTTGTCTGTGTGTATATATGCGCGCGCGCTAACGTTTGCGATAAAAGTTCAAAGAAAAACGGCTTAACTTAAGAATATCAATCGTTCATTTAAGCGTTTCGCCTCCCATGCGGGAGGCATCTTTAGTAAATCAAAGAGCAATGAGGTGATATACTGCAGGAAAGTGGGCTTGTGTTATAGGTACCACGTTGTGCGAAATGTCATGGTATTACGTAGGGTAAATATTGCCGAGGTGTGAAATGTTCCTTACCAGGCACGCGTTGTGCGCTCGTGATCGACTGTTGATTACGAGGCGCGTGATTAAAGGAAAACGCGTTATCCGGGATGAAAGAAAAGGTGGGTGCACAAATCTGAAGCATGCAGAGAGATTCAGTTTGTACTTCGGATGTTTCATTTTTGTAAACAACTCTAAAATCATAAATTTGTACAGAGAGAAAATAAACTTAGATGGAAGTCATAACAGCAGTTATTTTTAGTTTATCATCATTTGTATAGTAGGGGAACAAAAGATTTATGTGTAGTCGTTTATTAGCTTGAATACGCCCCTTTTAGGTTTTAAAGATATCAAACCGATCATATAGCATATACGTGTACCTTCATAGTGTCTCTAATTGCTATTTTTAGAGGGTCTATAGTCTGCTGGAAGATGACATAAAACGTATTGATGGGACGATCCTTCTGGCAAATAAATAATTCAGCATTGCCGAATGCTTGACGGCCTTTACTCAAATTCGACATACATTCGCCAGAAGCGCTGTGTTGCTAAACAGGTTTATCGATGTGGCGTAAAATGTTTTTGTTGTTTATTGAAACATTAAACACAACATATTTATAGATATTGACACAGAAAACGTGACTCAGGGGCCTGATTGTATCAATGTATTTTTTTCTTTTTATTTGTGATATTAGAGTAATTTCTTTCTAAAATCTGTCACGACCCGCAGTACGCGAATTATATTTCGCAACTTCATCGGTGCAAGTGTGTAGCGGTCAAGCGATGACCAAAGGCATGTCTGGCCCACATAACCATAGGCATGTCCCTCTTTTGAGCCACTTGAGCCTCCACCGGAAAAGCCTACATATGATAATATTGTTATGCGTTTTTATATTGTCATCAGCTTTGGAAGCAATGCTGCGTTCTATTTGCGCAAAGTTTATCGCTGCAGGGTAGCCAGGGTAACCTGCACTGAGCGCTGCATCAGTTTCACTCCCACGAGCTGATGAACAGTCGATGCTATTATGGTTCGGGATCTGCACTGGATAGCACTACGAGTTTTTATTCGGCCGTTCGGGAGCATGATAATTAATCATGGCGTATTGCGATGCCGAATACCAGCTTGGTGAAAATGTGATTCAAAGCAGAAGCCGAAATACTGAACCGTCCTGCCGTCCGTTTCTGTCCTTGTTCGCGCGATCAGCAACGCGGCCCCGCGGTGCGCAGCGGTCTGCGGTCAGCGCAGGGGCAGTCCGCCTGTATGCGCACGCGCGATCGGTTGCCGAATTTTTGCCTATGCCCTGAAGCAGGCACGTAGCCACGATTTTGTTTCGGGGGGGGGGGGGCGCCCATGACAAAATGCTGTATGAGGGGGAGGGGGGAGAGGGAGCAGTCCCAGCAAAATGGAAGATTTCTTTTGGGGGGGCCCCCCCCCCCCCCCCCCCTCTTTGGCTACGTGCCTGCCCTGAGACATTTTCCTTCTAAAGTTGGACATGTGCCGAAAACGGGATGGGCAGCAATTGAAATACAACCATTTGAGATACATATATAAAACAGTTTGAGTATTTCGTCTTCGTATTTCATCACCCGTCAGTAAATGTATTTGTCAAGGGTATTTAAACACTGAAAATTGAGTATCATCCGTATTTTAAATGTTGGGCACATACAATTTTAGGCAACCTTGAGATCAAATGCGATTTTGGGCACTCATCGCGATGGGAGACATATGGAAAGAGCATGCTGTGCTTCGCGCACAGATAAACACCGAAGAAGTAAACGAAAGAGAAGAACAAGGAATGAACGGGATTTCTGATTGCTGCGATAATTGACTTTTTGGTTATGTGATTGTGTTATTTTTTAAGACGTCGCATTGACGACACGTTTGAAAAGGATTTGTTGGGTTATTGACCCTTTGAAACCAAACTCGCTCCGAATGCATTGTTTTCCCTGGTCTTGTACCACCTATCATAAGACAAACGCATTTTATTTTTAGAGCTGCAACTTTCTTTTTAAGAACTTAATTCTTGGTATGCATGGACTAGCTCACCCTTTACTTGTGCACAATCTTTTTCTCGGAATAAAATGTACAGGTAAAAGTAACTGAAGGTGATAAAATAATATCATTGTATTTGTATCTTGCAGTTCACTACCAATACTTTTTTAGAAGGTGTAATTGGATTAGCAATTAAAGCATTTTTGTCGGAGTATTTTGTATCTGTATTTTGATCGTTTTTTTGCAACAATTTTGCCCATCCCATCTGTGTGCCGAATTATGCTGAATCCAAACTTCGGCTGATTTGACATATCACTAATAAACATCTAAAAAAAGTGTGTCTCGCACAGCAGTGATGGGCAATTAAAGATCTCTTACCTATGGGAATGACGTTGGTTTTTCTCAGATCGGTTGTTACAAGCGTTGTGGGATTAAAACGATGCACGTGGGTTCCGTGTTGAAGTGACCAGTGAAATTGTTTGAAGCCTTAGAACGCGTCCATTTACAAATTTTGGTGGCTTCAGTTGTAACTGGCGGCAGGGTTAAGACAACGTGATGCTCTTTTTCTTTCGTTTTTAAATAAATATATTTTCACATATAGTTGTGGCTAAATTTGGGTGCTGGCATGTTGTAGTTTTGACTTTCTACGTATCTTCTGTGTTTTTGATCAATTTACTATGTGATATAAATTATTGAATGTAAAAACTTTCATAGAAAATTACAGGGATGAAAAAACTACTTAAGCATCAATTGAAATGCTCCTAAAATACTTGGACAAAAGTGTATTGAATTACAAATGCAGTGAAACATTGGAGACATGTATTCAAATACAAGATGAAATAACACCGAGGAGTATTTGATCACCCTCAACTACTTTTTCCAAACACATGTGGTCTTCACAGTTTGACATCTTAAACATAAATTGAAGCAGCAGTAAAAAAAAGAAAGAAATAAAGCCCGTGCTCAAATAAAGAGTGCAGTCTATATGTTACGACGCTCAAGTGCTTGGAAACAAAATAGCGGTTTTAGAACCGAAGTTTTGTCGGAAGAAAATAAGCAATTACGTCACCAGAAAAAAACAACTGTATTTTTGCTGATTTGGGAAGTAATTCCTTACTTTCAAAGTAATTGTGTAATTGTGCTATATTACAATTTCGGGGCAGTAATTTGCACCGCAACTTAAATACAAAATCTATGCAACGGATTACTTCATAAGTACTCGTTACTTTATAAACTGTCTGTACTACAACTCAAATTGGATTGTGCGATGGTGTTCGCGTAATTCTGTTTTTTTTTATTGCCGTTTGTTTTTCTCTGCAGCCGGGGAGCTAGCATCCGCTCGCCGGCCAACCCCTTGCGTACCGCACGCAAAGGAAAAGAGCTCGCACGTTGTATTCTCTCATTTCCACTTCTGTACCCTGGACCACAACCACGGCCGTTGGTGCGGTCTGTCCTGAGCCGTAGGCTGTACTCCGTTTCAGCTCTCGATGAACATTTGCGGCCGGTATACGAACCATCGGAGCCAGTCTTAAAGCCGTGCGAGCGCCACGGGAGCTTCGGAAGGGGCGCGGCGACACGCGAGTGTGCAGTCACGTGGTACATACGTTCACAGCGTTGGATAGACTGGGATGGCTCGTCGAGTCCAATGCAGTTCACCGTAAGATGAAACGGATCGAAGTGGCTGGTGTGTTGAGGTAGTCAAATAGAAGAGAAGCGGACACTTTGAACGCGGACTATACACCAACTACGCGGTTTTCAGTGCGCGCGCCCCGAAGACCTGGTCGGGTGTATAACGCATGCGCCGGATGTTGGAACGCGCGGAGGAGAAGTTAGGCCCAGGCATCCCCTCACGCCTCCGAATCTGTGAGCGCGTGAATGGTTGTCGTGCAGTCACCAAGAGGAACTAAATACACTTCTCTCGTTTCAACCAGCAGCGGTCCAAGAGGCGCGCCACCCATAGCTTACCCACCGTGCGGATCCAGGTTCGCGCTTTCACCCGTTCCTTTGCTTTTAGTATGGTTCGCGTGAATAGACCCCTTTTGAAAATCTAACTTCTGTTGAAAACTGTGGAATCCCTGCACAATGGCGGACATAGATGACACAGCAGAACCAACGACGGAACGACTGATGTAAACACCGCCAGCGCCTCGTTGTCTGCCAGTGTGTATGTTATCATCGGTTAAACAAATCAAGCGCCGGCATGCACCGTGACCTTACGGTTTCAGTCTGTGCCTCTGTGCTTGTGTTTCTTCTACACTTCGTTTGCAGCTTAGATCCGAGCGCGGCCGATGTTATGAGCCAAAGGGCCAATCAAAGAGCGCAAAAGCGCAGCGTCATGGCGTGCCTTGTGCGCTTGATAGGACTAGCCAGCGGAGGAGCACGCACAGAGAAACGGCGAATACCGGCTGATCCTATCAACTGCAGAGAGCACGCCATGACGTTGTGCCTCGTTCGCTGTTTGATTGGCCCTTCGGCTCATAACATCGGCCGCGCTCAGACCTAAGCTGAAACGAAGTATAGTTTTACATTTGCACGTTCAACGGTATAGGTTGGTCCACCCTCATGCAATAGTCCCGACCATCTAACAATCGGCACGCGGCTTTGAAAAAAATCCTATTCTCCTCTCTTTTTTCCCTTTTTTTTTCGGCATCGTTTATAACTGGATTTCGTCCAACCACGCAGGCTGCACGGAATTGTCTTTTTTATTATTTGTGTGTGCGGGGACATATATGTGTTTAAATCATTGTAAGCTATCAGTAGTATTGTATATTTGTCGACTGTGCTATAGCCAATACGACCTAGATAAGCAGAAGGCCTCCGCACCGCGATCGCAACGTCATCACTGTCAGATTGATCGAGGCTCGAGATTGGGCACGACTGATGCGTCAGTGTTCGGCCGGGGCTCGTGTTCAATTAACGCGTCGAAGGTCGGACTCGGTCCCGATAGCCGAGATAGCGCAATCCGGCTGTGATGATGCTTCATGAAGGGAGAGGAGACGATGCGGAGGCTTTGATTATTCTAGGTGGTGTTGTATAGACCCCTTTCGAAAGTCACGTGCCGATTATTAGAAGGTCGGAACCCCTGCACAATGGCGGAACGGCTGCATCGAGGAACGTGCAAGGCATTCCCTAAGATAGCGAACGTCGGAGCGCGGCCAACAGTACGAGCCGACGAGTCAGTCAAACAGCGTCGAAAGTGCAACGTCACTGCGCTCATCACATTTTTCTGTGGGTGTGTTTTTTTCCAGTGTGCCGTGACGATGAGGTTTTAGTCCGCCATTGTGCAGGGATTTCACAGCTGCCAACAGAGGGCAGTATTTCGAAAGTGATCTGATGCCCGCTAACCCTGCATTTCACTCTACCCCGTTCGGAGAAAAATAATCATAATCTCCCCCAACAGGCAGCTGATCACCGTACACCTCGACGGCACTCCCATATACCAACGCCCGCACATTAAGCTCTTAAGCCTCACCATTCAAAACAACGGTGCAAGCGACATCACCATTTCCACCCTCTCCAAACAGATAAATCAAATCACACACATCCTCGGCCGTGTTTCCCGCCGCCACAGAGGCCTCAAAGAGAGCGACATGAGACGGCCCATCAAAGCTCTCATCTACTCTCTCGTTCTCTACCATATCCCCTACACCCCGCTCACTAACCGTCAACTCAAACACCTCCGGACACAGCTCCGCAAACCCACCCGCCTTTCTCGCGGCGTGCCACAGTACGCTCCCTTAGAGCACTTACAACAGATGGACCCCTTTCAACACACTCGAGGAGCGAGTCGACTTGCACCGACTGGGTCAACAGCAACGCCTAACCACGTCCCTGCAGGGTCGCTACATTCTCAACTATCTCGGTTACGACACCCTGCACCTCCCTCCAATCGAAACAACCACACCTCCTTGGGATACCATACCCCAAATCACCACACTCCCCATACCCAAACATATGAATCCCGACAGCAACCCCGAACGCCGCAAGCACAGAGCCAAACTCATATCCCAAAAACTCGCCACACTTCAGGGCACAGAAGCACCTCATTTACTACACAGACGCCAGCTACGACCGTGGCACCAAACTCGGCCGCACCCCAATTCACTGTCCCCAGACCAACACAACGCTTAGGCAAACATACACCGAAGCGCCTTTGTCAGACCTCCTGGAGACTCAGGCGCTGTGCTCCGCATTCACCATGCCATCGCCAACCCCAACGAGGGACACACCTCCATCACTGTTCTGACAGATTGCCAAAAGGCAGTCCGCACATTTCAGTAAAAACCAACTCCCCAACAACATGCCGCGTGAGCTTCGAGCCGCCCTCTACAGCTTCGAGTCGCTTCTACATCTACTGGATCCCTGGCCACGTTCTAATCCCAGGCAATGAACGAGTACATTCACTTTCCCGAGTCACTTCCACCCCGGGACCTGCGATCGATCTGGCCTACGTCCTAGGACCCCCAACTCCAGCGCAATGAATACCATCAACAGCGCTCTGACACACTCCGACAACTCCGCGAATCCAGACTCGCCCTCGTACCACCGCCTCCCACACTGTCCCA
>JAZHYW010029008.1:0-28470 GCA_037355805.1 Ixodes ricinus | reverse complement strand
ATACAGCACTGAACGTGCGGAGCTCCAGAATTCTATGCCAAGTCACCATACTGACGGTATGAGCATATCAACAATTTTAGGCGACTGGCCATCGCCGTGTGTCCACCGCAAGGCCTTGAACAGCATTTCAACATTTCTTGAAAATACAGTCCTGGCAGAAAGACTTTAACGATAAAACCTGCAACACTGTAATTTTTATCTATACACTATAAGAAAAACCCGTGCGTCTACTTTCCTTCACAACACTCGAGAGCCAATCACCGCAACTTACGGAGGCAGCTCAGCGAATGACGATGACGAAACATGTGTTTAGACCAAAAAAACGCAGCCTGGGTTGTGACATTAAGCAATGCAAGCGTGATGTTTTGCATCGCTTAATGTCACAACTCATACTGCGTTATTTCGTCTAAACATACGTTTCGGCATCGTCACTCGCTGAGCAGCTTCCGTAAGTTGCGGTGATTGGCTCTCCGAGTGTTGTGCGGGAAAGTAGACGTACGGGCTTTTTGGAGTGTAACGATACTTGTGACAGTAGCTACTCTGTGAATATTTGTGACTGAAAATATTTGAGACTGTGACCTAGGATTATGAATGTGAGTGTGACAATGAAAGTGTTCTGACTGACCGCACAAAGTGACGTCGCCAATTGAAATCTGTGTGGGCGTTTAAGCCGAAATGTGTGTTCCGCTTCTCTCTCTGTCTCTTCCCTTCTTCTCTTCTTCTGTCACTCTTTTATCCTTTTTCCCATTCCCTAACAGAGTAGCCAGTCGAGGGTACTCCTTGGATTACCTCTCTGTTACTTCTATCTTTCTGTTTTAATAAACAATAAAAAGAAACGGTGACGACGGCGGGGTAGCTGGACCGGTGTTTTCGAATAAGGCACTAATATGCTTTTACAAAAATATTTCAGGCATTCTGTAGAAATACCGTCCACAATTTAATCGCCCTTTCGACTTCCTATCCTGCCACGTCATATCGACGATTTTCAATATACTTTTTATAAACTTCCTGTCAACCGAACTCTATAGAGTACAGACGATAGAAGTGCTATAGAATGTTTATTGTCACGTCGCACTATATTTTATTTTCACGAAATTTCTATAGAATTTTTATAGACTAGGCTCGATAGAATAGCAAGAGACAGTGCGGAGAGGCGATAGCACACTCCAGCTGGAACCTCCTTGCGGAGGCTGCTTTATTCGACTGCGCCAAATGATCATCGCTTTTTGCAATGCTTTATCGTTGGAGATACAGTTAACCAATTCTTAGAAACCGGATTTCGTATAAATTATTGGCGATAAAGAGCAACACACATGTAATCGTTTTAGGTATCTTCTGCGGTCGTCCTCATTCAAATGATTGAGTTTCAAGGCAATCATCTGAACGATTGCTCAGTGTTGATTGCTCCATATGGTGGTCTAGCTGTCACCGCTAGTGTTATGAGTACTCCGTTGTATGTGTATGTGTGATGTCTGCGTATGTGCACAAGGCCCGTGTCAAGTGCATATTTCCGTGGATGTATTGTGACAAAACTAAAATTAATGCTTAAGACTCTTTTTTCTTTGCGAAAAACTGGCCAACTGTTTAGAAAAAGGGAATAGAAACAAATGGTGTTAGAATCCCAACCTGTTTTTATAGAATTTTTATACTATCTTCATCCAATCTAAATACGTTAAGTTCTATAGAAAGTCTACTGCAAAGCAGCCAAAAAGCTATAGACAGTGGATAGAAAAATTGATTAATTTTCTTTAGAATATCTATAGCCTCTATATTCTATATTCTACAGAATGTTTTAGAAAGGGGATAAATACTTTTGTAAGTCTGTTAGTGTAAATGAACGTGTAAGTGTAATTAAAGAATAGAACGTCAATAAATAAAACGAAGCTCACCAACTGGTGAACTGATAACATGTCATAAAGAAAAAGAAGTTTCTGTCCCGATAAAGCTTTCCGAAATGGTACTGCTGTAACCTTTTCATTTGCGTCTTTCGCAAAATTTCATAGCTTCAAATCGTTTAGGGCCATGGATCCACTTGAGGCACTAAATATCACAATCCCTCTGAAAAAGCCCGTGCGTCTACTTTCCCGCAACACAGAGAGCCAATCACGGCAACTTACGGAGGCAGTAGCGAATGACGATGCCGAAACATAATTGTTTGGACCAAAAAGCGCAGTCTGAGTTGTGACACTAAGCAATGCAAAACGTCACTGCGCTTTTTGGTCTAAACATATGTTTCGGCATCCTCATTCGCTGAGCTGCCTCAATAAGTTGCGGTGAATTGGCTCTTCGAGTGTTGCGCGAAAAGTAAATGCACGGGCTTTTTTTTTTTAAAGTGTAGAGCCACCACATGAATTACTCTACTTGCATTTTGAGTATATTTTTTAAAATCAGATGCTTTAAAGTTGGGAGAAATCACGCAATTTTTAGATGAAGTGGCTAACACTATTTAGCGCGGGAACCGTAAATGATATTGACGAGCCTGTAAAGGGTCTGACTTCGTACAAAAGGAAATGACGCCATACTTCACAAATTTGATTTTTATTTTGTTTTTGCCCACATCAGGAGTGTTATTAATCCTACGAAGCGACTTTTCGTTCGCCCTGTCAATTAAGCCCTGCGAAGCCCGCGTGCACGAACAGAGATGACTATATTACGCACTTACGAGAGCTTAAAACCACAATGGAGGTACCGAGTCATTAATCGCCGACAACCCAAAAGTCGCCAGAATCGTTTAAAGAGGCCGAAACACCGGAAGCGCTCCACCGCGCCGTCGTTCCGCGAAACGCCCGTGGCAGATTTCGCCAAGTCGGGGCAAATTGCCCTCGGCATATTCGACAACAACAACCACGCACGACGACACGGGTAAGCCCCACACCGTATAAGACTTGGCACGGCAAGACATTGTGGCGAAAGCTAAATGGCACAAAGGAGGACCACCACTTAACTTCGGTGCCTGACAGCAGTTCCTACGCTCAGTTCATCCCTATACAGCCGCTGTAGCTACGCGCTCGTACGGACCAATCAACCACTTCCCTTTAATCACGTGATCCCGCTCTCTGCGCCTGAGGTACGGTCGGGACCGTGGTACCGTGGCGAAAGGTAGACGTCTGCGACTGGTTCAGCGAGCACGGAGCTTGCCCACCTCACTGTCAGCTTAGATGCGAGCGGAGTATGGAGTATAGAACGCGGCGCGCACACCGGCAGGTTGATTCGAATTCTCACGTCGACTTGGCGGCAGGGGAGTTATTGCTTCACGGAGGTCACGAAGCTTTTCTCACTTGGAGGACGGGGCCTTCCTTCCCAACCCGATGGCCCGTTCGCGTGAGTCTCGCACTTCGGGCAACACGCACCCGGCCGCTTTCCAGTGTGCGGCTCGGCTATCTCTGGTTTCTTCACCCGATGCGTGCCCTGGGGCAGCAGCGGAACCCCTCGCAATGTGTCTGCTGTGGCGCCAGACGATCGTCGTTGTGATGGTAGCAATCTGAGAACGTTTCTCTCGTATCATAGTGTGTGGACGTTGCGTGTAGATGGCCGTGCGCGCGTGAATACGTGAACGTTTGTGTGTGTGTGGGATTGGAACACGAAGTCAACATTACTTTCCGCATTACACACTTAAACGCAAGAATGGGACGTCACGTTTCTCAGGTGTACCTCGAGATAATGACAAGTTTAACTATATATTCAGCAGTGAGAGGGGTGACGGGCTACGGTGGATTTGACAGTTTTGTGGCCTCTGGTCTCTGGAGTTTTCTCGATTATGGTTGGAATAAACGCATAAAGTTTCGGGATAACGAAAAAAAAGTGTTTAAGTATACACATAGCAACTGAAGCCAATATTAATCATGAGTATTAATTGATATTAATAAAAGCTATAAGAGCCTGTGATGATCGAGAAGCTTTAAGCATGCATTATTTTGTACCAGAGTGTTCTATAAAACATTTCCGAATTTTCTAAGAAAAAACAAAGTGGAGCTGTGAAAGAATGGATTGACTTACCGAATTATTAATTAATGCATTAACAGCCAACGATGTTTTTGAGCAATTACACAATCAAAAGTTGAGCCTGCCCACTTCTAAAAAATATATATATATTTTTGTAGAAATTACGTTATGAGCATGTTTGCCGCTTATCCTCCTGCTGGAGAATTTTGTGTCTTTCTGAAATTTTATTCTGTTTCTCATGTTGCTACTGCCGACAGCAAGGGGAATGAGTTACCTGTAAAGAACCACCGCTGCTTTTTTGGCAGTCGACTGTTTTCTATAAAAAGAAATTGCATCTTTAAGTAAATACCACATAATTTACACTTCTTAGTTACGTAATTATAAACTAGTGGTTAATGTCTTGACAGTTGTGAAAGGTTGTGCACTTGTGAACGTAATACGTTATAGACCTGGCTATGGTGCAACACACAAACATGAAAAGGTGACATAAAAAGTGACCCGAAATATAACTCGGAAGTGACGTCATCCGCTATATTTGGATGGCAATGACTCGCCCGTCAAATTTACAATAGTTAAGACACGTGGTACACGTGTCGTGACCACGTGACCATGTCACTCGACGATCCTATAACGTACGTATTCCAAGTACAAAACATTCTGTCATAGATGTCCAAAATGGGTTGCTATAAATTTTTATGCTAAACAAAACGATAAATGAAATGAATTTACTTTATTAAAACGGTCTGTTCCTGCGTCGCTAAGGTTACATCATCCCAGCAGTAGTCCTTCCAAAAAGCATCATGTTTTGTTTACGTTTTCCCAATACTTCAACATTCATATCACCCCGATTAAGCGAGTTATTAAACAAATGTCACTGATCAATCCGCTAATATGTTCTATACGGTGCATAGCCCTACTCATTATTTACAAGTATATAACGTTCCTCCAACATGCCACCAATGGTCATACCCCTGCCTAGTCACCCTTCCTCTTCTCCACAGTGCACCTGACTCCAGAAAGAAGCCCACCCTCGGCCACAGGGGTTCACGCGCGTGCTATTTTTAGATTTCTTCGAGTGCGAACCTTCACCCTTCCCTTTCAAGCAATTCGGCACGTCACAACTTCAAATAAATCATATTAATCCTGAACGGCTCAGTACCAATCATAAAAGAAGATAAAGATGCACCCTTTTGCAGGAAGTTGAGTTTGAGAGTAAAAGATGGCGATTTCGAAAATATAGTCAAGTAGGGTTGCTCAGAAAATTGATGGAGTACCCCTTTATTAAGGCTAGACCACACTAGCGACAACGGCGTCGCTGGTCGGCGCCGCTGGGCGGCACCGCCGCCCGACGTCCCCAACGCGAGGAGGCCGCATTGCCCTCCGCTTTGCAGGCGTTAAGGCCCGACCGCATTAGCATCGCGGATGCTTGCCGCGCGCCGCTGGCCGCGGCCGGCTGCACCGACCAAGACCAGTTTTCGCCCTCCGTGGCGCGCCGGCCGGCGCCGCCAAGCCAACCTTTCCTTGCGCGGTTTAGAGCTTGCCGCTCCTCGCCGCAGAAGAAAGGAGCCAATGGGAGGATGGCGTAGATAGTGACGTGGCGATGCGCTGGCAACGCGCAAGCCGCTTCTCCGCGCGTCTCACGTTGCAAGGCGGAGCGTTGGTGCGGTTCGCCTGCTATCCTGATTCCCTCATGCTTTCCCAACGATGCGGTTCCTCGAAACCGTGCGACTGTTTCTCTTTATGCATGACCAAGGCGCAGCCCGACTACCTGGATGAAGGACGCTAAGAACAACCTCTGGGAAATTATCGAGGTTAATTCGGAATAACAGGTGAGTATCTCCGCATGGAACTTGTCGCATTTCGCCAGCGTTGTGACGGATGTCGTGTTGATTTGGTGACACTCTCGAAAGTAGCCTTCATCTCTGGCGTGCAGCCGGAGCAGCGCAGCTCTGGCCTGTCCCTCGGTGTTTTGGTAGCACTAACTCGGCCGGACCCAAAACCTGTGCCTCCTTCCTCCAGAAAGCGGCAAAGTCGCAAGATCAACAAGCAGGCTAGGATGATCACATTTACGCTGATTACCAGGTCATCATCGAGACCTACTATGTAGGCAGCGAGTGCGCGGTTTCGATGCTGATATGCGAAAGATGAGAGCCTAAATGGAAGATTCTAACGAAGATCGAAGAGCGGGGAATTAGAGTGCCTACGGGGAATCGGCGGGATGCGCGCGCGCGATCTCGAGAACGCGAGAGCCAGTGCTGTCACGTGACTTTAACGCCCGCAAAACGGAGGCCACTTTGGCCTCATCACGTTGGGACTATCGTTGGGACGCCGGACGGAGGTGCCACCCAGCGGCGCCTAGCGGTGGCGCCGTTGCCGCTAGTGTGGTCAGGCCTTTAAGGTGCAACCCCACCCTTGGTTATGGTGATCCTGAACCAACAGATGGCGGTGGGATTGCCTTCGGCCTGTACACAAGGAAATCGTGTTGATGGCGCTTCGACACAGGGGGTATTCTATATCCTGAATTTGAAATCCCTGGTGTTTTGCTTGTTTTCCTCTGCACGAGATTTCTTTGGAACACGCACGGCTGCGCCAGTTCTCGTGCAAGGGGCCAGCTGCCTCCACTCCGAGCTCAAGTTTCCAGTAAATGTGGGCAGAACAAAACGCGAAAATCGTTCTGAGCCAAATGGCGAGACACATGCAAGACAAAACAACCGACGCGTGAAAAAAATATAAAATTGCTTGTGCGCCATTATCGGAGATTTCGGAGGCCAATTACACATATTTCAATGTGATCAGATTTATATGACGAGCCGGCCCTTTTGTCGTGCATGTGTTTGCTCTTTGCGAATTTCCCGGAAAACGTAATGCCGCGATAGACTTGTTTTTCCAAAATTCTACTTTCAGGAATTAAATACCTCAAAAATTGAGACAAATGAACTAGTTTCTTGGGTTGTCAGGTGTCTCATTTAGGTAGCTGCGTGTTTATTTTGACCAAAACCACGAGACTGGAAAACACAAAAAAAAATTACACTCAGGTCTAGATATGGAGTTTGGTAAACCCAAAGCAGGACTGGAGCGGGACTCATAATAAAAAAATGCCGAGTTTAAAAATTAATTTGCAGCAATAAATGGTCAGAATTAATTTTAATACGAGTTCAGTGATAAATGCAATGACTGGCCAGGCAAAGATTCTGGGTCTGTTAATAGCTTTTGTAGAGAGTTTAAGCAATGTACCAGTCTTAATTTGGAGATATATGCACGCAAGTAGTGGTGTGCAAAAATAAAAAAAGATGCAAACGGGCGAAGCTTAACGTTGTATAAACTATAATGTAAGCACGCACATGGCACGTTGATTAAGACTGAAACGGCCCTACATTTTACACTAGTGTCGAGCGTATCGAAAGTTAAGGGTGCATCAAAAGCTAAAGCTTGTTCACATATACTGCTTGAGGCCGTTATATTTGAATGTTCATAGTACTTAATTACCGTATTAGTTTGGTGTAAGTTGTCTTCTGAATGCTTACAACAGAAAAAAGGAAAGATTCTAACTCTGGGTTGATAGAAAAACTCCACCTGCTGGCAGCTACCAATCATCTCGGCGCCGATTATATGAGTATTCACTGCATGCCAACGGTCGCGTTCTTAAGCGAGTTTTTCCCACGTGATTTCATACAATCGCAACTGTTCTTGACAAACAACATTGTTGACTCAGCCAAGCGGTCGCATGTGAAGTTGAGAATATTTTGGTATTGATTGTGGCACACGTGGCAAATTGCATAAGTTTTTTTTTTTTTACAGTCCGCGAAATAGAATGTTTTTGGGTTACCTTAGTCTCTAATGCATGTAGCACACAAAAGAGCACGAATTGAATCTCAGTGGGAAATGAAAACACTAATTATAAACAAGTGTGTAATCACGTGAAAACTGAGGGCAATGCACACATGCAGAAGGTAAGCTTTGTTTCACTAAATACGTTACTAGTAAAGTATTTGGTTTTATCAGTGCGCTCGAGCGAAGCGGAACATACCAGCGCGAGCATGCTGCCCTGAACATCTCTTCCAGTGAACAAGCGCACCATCCAAAGCATGGAGCTCGTTTTTATGGCTTTTGGTGCGCTCAAACCTTTTAAAACACAATTATAATCAATTATATTATTTCAATTCTTTTTATAAAGTGCGCCTATGTGTTTTTTTTTCTTGTTTTTTGCGTTAACGTGCTATTTTTCTTAGTTAAATATTATTTTTCCAGAAGTCCGAGAACTGTTGTCTGTTTCATCATAAGTAAGAACCGCATAATCAAAAATGTAGACAAAAAAAAAAAGATGCTAAAACGCGAATACACATTTAAAATGTAAAGTAACAGTGCATACAAAATGAGTCGTTACTTTTTTAGAGAGCAGGAGTTTCGTAGGGCGACATTGTTACCCATTGAAGATTATAAAAAGTGCAGTACAGCGGTTAGGTCGGGGTCTTTAACGTGCATCATGCAGTATATGCAATACACGATCGCCGACGGTAGGATACAGATGGGCGACAAAACCCGGGGTCCCTGCTAAAGCCCCTGAATGAAGGCGTTTTTACAAGTACCACCAACCATTGTGGAAACGCGCAAGGCACGTGCCACGAGCTCCGCCGCCATTCGCTTTCAAGGGCCAGTCATTTTAGTGCTACGCCGCCATTTACCTCCAAGGGCCGCTCGAGGAATGGGCCTCGTGCACTGGCAGATTTGACGTTACTTGGAAGACCAACTCAAACACATTGAAGGGCTTTAGTCCCTACAAGTTCTCGCAGCATGAGCTCCGTGCATTGAACAGAGCTCGCACTCGCGCATTTCTCCACGTGCTCTAATCGGCGGTGCCACAACATATTCGGCCAAGGATCCCCACCGCACTTGGTCTAGCCTATAGTGAGCCAAACCAAACGAGCTACGCTTAGGGTAGAGAGTTTAGTAGATCGTTCCGATACCTCCGATAGCCCCGATAACGATACTATGCATGCGCAAGGGAGGCGGTGGTGGAGTATCGGGTATCGTCATCGGAGTCATGGGAACGATCTACTAAAACTCTCTACTCTTTTCCCCGATATTGTTGTGGGCGCCGCCATCTTGGTGATTAGTAACAAATCAAACGCAACAGCCGATCGTCATGATTCCGAAATGAGACTTCCTCAGCATTAGCTTCGGTGTCAGGAAGCTCACGTAATATTGCTTTGCTTTGTCGCGAACCGTTTAAACATTTGTGGAGGACGGAAACGCGTCTCCTGCGATTTCAGTTAAAGCTTCAGATAACTGACAACCATAATTTTGAGCACCAAGATGTGTATGACGCGTAGCTTATTTAGTGGCTCTAGTTTAGCCCGACCGCACAGGCACACAAAGAGAACGAACTGCTTGACCTCGCGCTCTTGGCGCTGCTTCAGTGGCTTCATCAGCCCGTATATAGCGTTGGCTGCGCTCCGAGCTAAGATAAAGCAAAGCAGATATTCATATCTCATGGTTTTACAAGCCAAAACAACACAAATCACTTAACACGTCCCAATAAAAAAAATGCGGGTTTATTTTGACTAACTGGAGAACTTTTGACGTTACTACGTCAAAAGTTTTTTTTGACGTAGTAACGTCAACATTTTTTAATGTTTTAGGAAGTAAAGTAACGTAACGTAATTTCGTTACACGTTACTCAAAATAAGTAACGTTAGTACGTTACCCGTTACTTTTTGAAAAGTAACGAGTACGTTACTACGTTACAAAAAAGTAACGCGTTACCGGTAACGCCGTTACTCGTAACGCGTTACCGCCATTCAGACGGTTCCCTAAAATCGAACTGTGATAGCTTCTCTCATGTACTGAGTCTTCGAGCAGGAGGGGAAGGATTAGAAAGTGATATAACAGTTGAATGCTAAAAGGGCAGAAATCCTCTGCAACAGCTTTTCACTCTAAACAAACTAATATAGCGTCTACTTTCCGGCACAATGCTATAGAGCTGGTGACTGCGATCTGCCGACGAAGCTCGACCAATGACGGGGCCGAAATACCGTTTTCGCCGAAACGTAAAGACTGCTATCTGACACTTAACGTTACGTTTCGCATGATCTCCCAAGGTCCACTGTCAAACCTATTATGGTTATGTCGAAACCTTTTTTTAGTTTCGTCATTGCCCACGTTGTTTCAGCAGTTCGCAGTTACTGGCTCTCGAAGTACTCAGCGGGGATCTATACATGCACAGACATTCGTATAATATAGTATCCACACATCTTATGTAACATCTGTCATTATACTATTTAGTAGAATGGCAGATATTACATAACGAGAAAAACGCAAAGCTTGCATTAAAGGAGTAACTATCTTGCGGCCTGGTGAAGTGTATATTTGGGTCCAATGGACCACGTGTTGCAAATATACTCCACTAAGCGCTCGTTGGGCCAGTCATCTTCTGGCAAGTTGGCAACCCCGTGATCACACACGCTCACGAGAATAAAGCGGGGTCAGGCGGTTAAGGGCACGCAATTGATTGTGGCGAGAGAGCAATTTTTTTATTTTTATTGCCTCAGCAGTTTAGTGATGAACCAAATAGCGAAGGGGCGTGCCCTTCCCTCTCCTTCTAGAAAAAAAAAAGCGAATAATCTTTAACAAGCACAAATGCTGCGGGCAAACGTGATCTCCCCATTGAAAAGTATGGCCGAATATCAACAATATAAAAAAAAAGAAACAAGGGAACAATCAAGGAGACTTGAAGATCAGGAGGACCACCCGCGCACACAAATTTTGTTGACGGCTCACGACCACGTGTGCTTCGTTCTATAGAAGCAGCCAGCACTCTATATCAAACTAGATGGAGTCCCCTACACGCAGAATGTGTCTCACGCACGCTACAACAACACACACACACACACACACACACACACACACACACACACACACACACACACACACACACACACACACACACACACACACACACACACACACACACACACACACACACGCACGCGCGCGCGCACGCACACACGCACGCACACACGCACGCACGCACACACGCACACACGGTGCAGCAGAAATAAAGGATGGAGTTACGTGCGGGTGTTAAAATGCGCGAGTTGCATTTAGCCGCTTTAAGAGTTTCTTACTTTTTAAGAAGACGCAAAACTTCCTCCCAGTGCTTCTGTAAAGACCATGCGCTTACGCCTGCTGCGCTGCAGGTCCTTGACTGCCACTACCGATCCAATCTAAACCTTTCAAATATCCTTTTATTAGCTGCACACGCAAGTATAAAACAGGGGTTGCTCTCTTGCGTAACCAATAAACTATGTTTCAGTTTTACAGTTAAATCTTCGTACATGCTTTCGTTTCTTTTCCATCTCCGCCAAAACAGCGCTTCACTTTACACGACCTTGGTGTCAAGGTCACTCCAGGCGTTCTTGACATTGCCCGGTGATTGGCGTGCCTTGCTGAAATTATCATTCTTTCAAGAGAGCTCGTGCTCGCGTTCACCAAATGGGGGCACATATGGGTGAGCCTACAGACTCAGGCAGCACGCATCGTATCACAGATCCATTGGGATATCAGCTGAAGATGTCCGTAGAACCAGATGTGCTGCGCAGGGGAGATATATTTGATATTCAATGAGACAATGCGCAGCGCCAGACAGTGAAGAGGAATGCCAATCGTTATGCAGATTAAAAAAAGGGGGGGGGCGTGAATAATGTTTGCTCGCTTTTTGTTTTAGAAAATAGACGCTAGATCTCCGCTTTAGGCGTCGCCGCACTATCGTATCACAGAGGTGAAATGAAAGTCGCATTCCCAGTCCGTCGTTACAAAAATCAAAACCAAGCTTCCGTTGAAGCCCGCAAACGAAGCTTATAAAATACATCATTCCTCCACTGGCGTAATCACAGACCCCTAGGCTCACTTACCATGCATAATTCACTAGCCAGAGAGTACGAAGCACAAACGAATTTCTTACTGCTTTTTCGCGAGCTTAGCTTGGGTCGCTCTTTTCTTTATTTTTAACGAAGACTAGAAAATGACCAAGGGCCGCTGAGCGACCTTGGGATTGGCGGAGACAGCGAGTTCGCTGTGCTCTAACTTGTTTCGCACGACTGCTAATTTGAAACGAGGCATAATTGCCGTCCGCTTCTTTGCCGCAGTCGTATAGTGCTCAAGGGGCAAAGAATGCGCGCCTCCGCTGCCCACACCGGCGCGACGACGACGCTCATTTGGGTCGCCGCCTCGCGTTCCCTCGACACGTAATATATCATCCCGACGATAAGCACTGATGAAAGGCACGAATAGATTTACCGTCGGGTCCCCCGGGTTTAATCCGCTGATTTGTGAGTTCCCCCGCTTTCGTTACTTACGCTCGGAGAATATCTTTATTTCGTGCGGCCGCACTGGAAACGAGGCGCGGATTAAATTTTACATTTTAAAAATGAAAAAAAGTTTACTATGATTCTCCGAAAGCGCGGCATAGCCGGGCCGGTTATTCAAACAACAGGGAGTCCTGAGTGCGGTGAATCTTGTACCCTGCTCCTCTTTATGCTCAATGGATGCCGAAGCGCGTTGGGCTGGTGATAGCAATCTTTGGGTTGCTGTTTTATATAGTGGTCATTAGTCGAACTATATACCCCGGGCTCGTTTTTGTGCGTGATGCATGGAGTCGTGTGCTTGGAGTCTGTTACATTTACAAAATTTACCAACTCTTAGCTTAAGCAACCATATTTCTGAGCTTTTAGATATAAATATATATTGGTAGTTTTATCTTGGATTGATATTTAGAAACAACTGAAGTCACCACAACAGATCTAAAGTTATAAACTGCCAATGTCAAGTCCAGTTAGTCCAGTTATCTTTGTTCTAGCAATAACAAAATCGACAGCGACATTTATCTTCAAAGTCCTTTATAATGAATGAACGAAATGCAGTATTTGAGGAGTGATCGTTTAAATTTGTTTAGGAGGCATTAAACAGTCGTTTCAAGAAGTGAAGAACCTTGGTTTTTTTATGAATTTACTCGCTAAACTTAACAGGGAAACTGACTTGGTACAAAGGTCGCCCTATGTCAATTTCCCGCTAAATTTAGCTGGAAACTAAATTGATGTAATAGGTCACGTGACGTCAGGTCACGTGACATCAATTTTCCGGCCAAATTAAGCGGGGAAACTGAATTGCTGTATAGCCCACATGATGTCAATTTTCCCGCTATATTTAGCGGTGAAACCGAATTGGTTTTCCTGTTAAACGGACGGACGGACGGATGGACAAAAGTTTAAGATTGCGGTTCCCATCAAAAAAGCAATTGATGTATTAAATGTTGCAACACATTCTTGTTTATTTATAATTTGTAACTTTGGGGTAGTAAAAAGTAGAGTTGAACTTCTTTTCTTTATTTTTTTTTTACAAAATTTGGGATACAATAGTATATTTTAACTCACGAATTCAAAATTTTTCAGCCTTTCATTTATCATCATACTGTCTTGTTTTGAGTACATATGAGTATTTAATGAATTAAGTAGATTATTCACGCAACAAAAAATTTAAACCTTTCAGCTAAGAAGATTACGAGTAGATTACCTCGAATTAAGTTACTCCTGTAACAGTCGCGTCCCCATTTTCAGTATGGTTTATGTTTTTACGTATGAAAATAAACCAAAAGTGGCAACCGAACGAACTGCAATATTTTTCTTGTTGGGACGAAACCGAGTCTAACAAAACATTGATAACGCGTGTGCAGGATTTTATGAGAAATTATAACGCAGACGGATCGAGAAAACGCAAAGAAATAAGATAAAAAAATTGTTTTGCAGCTAGTTACCTCTACTGTTTGTTTGCTAAAGTCTAGCTTGTCATCAGGGGCTTTGTTACTAATCACATACTCCGAGAATGTGGTAAAATGCGTGGAAGACAAAAATACATAAAAATGAGATGGATGTCGAAGTTTTATGCTTTAAAAAATTTACTGATAAATAAGTGCACCATCCCTATAGGGTCAAAATATAGTGAGCATATACAAGTTAAAACTTACCCTATATGCGATGGCCGCAGGGAAGTCAATAGGGAGAGGTGGAGGCTAATTGCCCCGGGTGCAGCGCTCATAGGGTGTGCAGCTGGGCAGTGGAAGAGGAGACGGGGGAGGGGGGGGGGGGTCACGGCGGGCCACCGCCCCGGGTGCCGCTGACCCCAGTGACGCCACTGGATGCCCGTGTCACTTTTCTCTTATACGACGTTTGTATATTGATATTCACATGCGCAGCGTCCTTATAAAAACTGAGAGTAGCTCAGGGCAGTCCCTCTAGACCAGGGGTCTCCCCCGGCCCGTGGCCGGCCGCTATACTTGCAATGAAGCCCGTCCGCGGCTGGCTTCCAGCAAACCCGTTATGGCGCAAAAATAAGCTCGCTTAAAGAAATGGCGTCTCAACGCGCACCAACCGTGTACACGAAAATACTAGAAAAACCGAGATCAATATGCCTACCGTAAGGCGTGTCCTGTCGTCATAACATTCACTGAACATTGGCATCACCAGAATCACTATTCTTAGTCCCAGTGGCGTCACGAGCCCCCCCCTTCCCCCGCTCTCGTGGCACGCCGCGACACCCCCTGAGCCTCGTAGCCGGGGCCGCCCCCTCCCCTTGTGACGCCACTGTAGTCCCCTGTTTCATACCTAGCAGACAACTGCGTATAAACGTTAAAATTTCCTGCACTTCCCATGTTGTTAGTGTCCTGTGATCGTATGTAATGGCTGTATTGGATCAGCATCAGTTACATATCATTGTCATTAGCCTTCTGCCCTGTGTGAACGTGCCAAAGTTTCTATGTGCTATGATTTATGCATCGTGAGTTTCCCGGGTCCCAATTAATTATGGTTCCTGAAACGCGTATATCCAACTGGTGTATTTACCACGTCACGCAAAAAAAAGTGGTCCGCTTCATTTCCGCTTGATGACGCCATAAAAGTGTCACGTTGTCGTCCGGTAAACATACCACTAAACCAGTCATTTTAAGAAAGACTTTGAGCGCGTGAGAAGCGTAGTATTGTACTATACTTCGTTTTCAGCTTGGGTCTGGACGCAGGCGATGCTACAAGCGCGAGCTCCGGGCTTCCAGCGTCCCTGCCAAGCACGCGCGCTTTCGTGCAATGCAAGCACTGTTCAGGGCCACGCACTCGCGCTCGTAGCATCGGCTGCGTCTGGACCTAGTGCCACTAAACAGCTTACGCTTCAGAGTAACGACACTTGGCCCATATGTGTGGCTTAAAAATCATGGTTGCCAGTTATCTGAAGCTTTATCTGAAATCACAGTAAACGCTTTTCCGTCCTCCACAAATGTTTAAACAGTCCGCGACACAGAAAATCAATATTACATGAGCTTCCTAACACCGAATCGAATGCTGAGGAAGTCGCACTTTTGAATCATGACGATCTGCAGTAGCGTCTGCTCTGCACAAGCCCCAATATGGCGGCGCCCACAACAATGTCGGGGAACGGAGTGCCGATACTCTAAGCGCAGCTCATTTAGTGGCTCTATCTGGACCCAAGCTGAAACGAAGTATAAAGTTACCAATCGTGGAGCAGGTACAAGGCTGGGGATAGATAAGAGACGGAAAAATCGCGCAGGCGCCTTACCGCAACCGCTAGCTTTGTACCTGCTCCACGAGTGGTACCTTTAGTGCACTAGTACGCTTCTCACGTGCTGAAAATATTTCTGAAAATTACTGATTTAGTGCTTTCCGATGACGCTGAGCAAGTTTCTATTTGGAACCATATGTCTATTTTCATTAATTAAAAGTTAATTAACAAATCTGAATTAACTAGCCGACTGATTGTTACGATTAGCCCCCTATACTATGTCCCCCTGGCCGTACAACTGACCTCCATAAGCTGCATAAGTGTAACTTTCACGGTTCCTTTTTAAACAAATCTGTTAAGCTTAAAAAAAACACCCTATATATATTTTTTTCTAGAAAGTAAATATAAAGGCTCGAGTAGTGGTTTCAGTGAGGGTTGTGTAGAGGTTACACGTCGGTTGCCATTCAAGTAACCTTTACATCGGCTTTGTGGCTTTCAATTTGGGCCTTCACCTATAGTATTGATGAAAATAATTTAAACATCAAAACGACTGCCGTTGTAACCTTTATTAGGGAGTTTTGGCAAATCGTTTTTCAAGCACACGGTTCCGAAATCACGAACGGTACAGCTGGTCCGTTCCGTTAAACCGTACGTGAAATTTGACATACTTTAGCGAATCGTGAGTGCGTGACCGTGTAAACGATGATGATGATAGGGCTTATTGGTGGCGCCATCTTCTAGTGAGCATGTGAAACATTCTGCAACGTGTAAATCCGTGGCGGACACCGTGGTGGCGGGTGGCGGCTCGTGTTTCCGGCGTACGACTGATGTAAACAAGACGGCCGATGCAACATTTGCCGGTCGGAATTTCAAGAACTGCGAAGCTAGATGGAGTAAAAAAGTATCTGAACGGGCGTAAAGGTATGTGGTGTGTCTCCGTCATCCCGAACTTGAACGATCGTTCACGTTGTGTGCCGTCGAACCAAATCATTTCGTCTGCTCGCGGTCGCCACGGCAGCTAGTCTGCCCGCAGATCGCAAAAATTTAATAGCATGCGTTGTTTACAGCATTCACTATCGCTTACCATTGTGAGCAGTCCTCGAAATGATTTGTTTTCAACCTCTCAAATGAAGCAGAATAACAGGACGGCAAATCTCCTCCCGCTGTCCTAAGCCTAACGCTCGGCTGGGTCGGCGAAGGCAGTCGCCGAACCAACCGCCATCTTTGTTTTTACCCGAGTCGTGAACGGTGCTGGCTGCGTTCCAGTGACGACTCCAGCAGCCGGAATGGGAGAAACGAACGAGAAGAGCCTCCCAACGTCCCGAACGACTCGCGCGCGCATGCGCAGTGGCGTCGCCGATGCGTTATGAGGGCGAACCGTTCGTGTGGAAACGACCTGCTAAAACTCCCTATTTTCTAAGTTATTCCGGTTTAGAAGTTACATTATAATTTATAAGTTACAAGCTTAAAGGGTGCTGCTAGGACCCATTGTATGTTCCTATATATTTGTTAAATTTGTTTTGAAATTAGCGCGATAGTTTCGTAGATAAATGAATTTATATGTGGGACCCTCTGATCTACCCCGTTCGGGAAGACTGCCATGTTTGTTGGGTTGGTGACGTCATTCGCCCAACGCGCGGCGTCCCCTTGCAAGCACTCGCAGACTTAGCTCTCTCGGCGTCTCGCGCTTCAACTTTCTCGTTTATCTTCCACGTTTTCTGCACGCGGTTTCGAGAGGATGACGTCTACGACAACGCTCGCTATGTCTTGAGTCCTCGACACTGATCGCAGCCAGCGATGAAAGGAATTGTTATCGTAGATGTTGGAAGCTGGTCACTTTGACCTCGACCCGCGGCGAACAGCCCGAGAGACGACAGCGAGATCGTCACGGAGGAACTCGCCGCTGTCCGCGACGATCTCGCCCGTGCTTGTCGTGTGGAAGGTCAAAGGGCAAGGGGATCGAGAGTAGCCGAGTAGCGTGGCTCTGTTCGATCGTACCGTGGCAAGGTGAGCTCGGGCGAGCATGGGGGCGCCTAGAATGAGAGAGCGTTCAACTATGATCACGTGGTTTATGGGCACCATGGTGTGACTAACTTGAGATAGTGTTGCTTGGTCGCCAGACGAAAATGTTCAACGTTCGTAAATTGATGATTGCAATTACCAGAGCTCTGAAAATCGCGACATTTGGTGTATATACTAGTAGCCTATGAGTAGAGCTCCTGCGCGGTTAACAGTTTGATCATCCGCGTCCAATCCGGCATCCGCAGACTTTGTATCCGCATCCGAACCGCATTAGCGAAATTCGGAACCGCATCCGACCCGCAATCCGCGCATCATGTTACATCATAAAATCGAGCGTGGATTAAAAAAAGAAAAAGAAGTGTTTAAATGGTACTTTATACGCTGTTTGCTTATCTTTGTGCCAAGACCTCTTCGGGTCAAAATATGATGAAAGTGCATTTATCGCATTTTGTTTTATCGTATTTGTATTATAAGCGATCATCCTTCCAAAAAATACTTCGTGTTGCTGGACGGATGATCGCAGTTCCAAGATCGTTCTAGGAGCCGGCGACATTCTGGTCAGAAGATGAGCTCAAATAGAAAAACATATTTCTTGTTTTTTTTTGTTTTGTTATTAATACCCATTTTAAGTATACACGTATTTTCTAAACATGAAAATTAATAAAGGACAGACTAATAACATTGTCGGCATTTTATTCAGGTCAAACAATAAAGCAAGTGCGAAAGGAAAGGTGGTCCTTCACCGCAACGAAGTACTATATACGCCGCAAGACGTGAGTACATCACTGGGAAAATATCATAACGATTGAATAATGGTAACACCTCCTATCGATTTCAGTTTTAAACATGACCCCGAACTGCGTGCTCCAAAACCACATACTTATCAGCAACTAAGCAACTGTCGAGTGATAAAAATGCACACACACACACACACACACACACACACACACACACAGCACACACACATGCGCGTACACACACACACACACACACACACACACAAACAAACACACACAAACACACACACCACGTTTCACTTGTCGAGGAAGCTTCTGCTTTTCTGTGAGTTGTACGTTTTGGGTTTTTCCTTGCCAAATAACGTTTTCTGCTCTTTTCCCGTGCTCATACGCTCCCCCAGAACGATTGATGCCCCTGCATTTTTAAACTTCTTCTATGCACAACATTTTTGGTGAGACAGAATGAAGTGATCTTTGGTGAGAATCGGGTCTTTCTTGGCGTAAAGAACAATTTTCTTCCCGATTGGCACCATCTATCTGAGACAATAATTTGCTTCCGCGAAACATTCTTTAGTGCACTTCATACTATCACTTATTTATTAACTTTGCACTCTGCGGTCGCAAACGTTTCTGGGCCGCCTCAGCAAAAATCTAGATTCGCACCCGCGGATATCCGTATCCGATCCGCATCCGCAGCTCCTATAACATCCGCATCCTATCCGCAATCCGCCAAATCTGATTCATTTGTATCTGCATCCGCCAGTTGACCGCGGATATCCGCGAATGATTTGCGGGTAATCCGTGGATATACGCAGGACTCTATGAGCATTCCGTTTCAAGAATGCTGTACCCGCTTAATTTTCGTGTCATAACCCCTTCAAGAGTCGCGCCTCCATACTCCTCCCCGAAAATAATGGAACGCTTTAGGTGACAGGCGTGGCTTCCCAGAAGAATCTACTTGTCGAGCGCAAGCACGTGGTCTGCTGATGTTATACGGCTTACACTGTGGGGCTCTGCCAAGGTTCACTCCGAGCATAATTTGGGCAGCCACTTTCCATTGTTTTATTATTCATGAGTGTCTGTCTGCTATTCGGAATGCGCTCTGAAGCGAGCAAGCGCGTCCGCATGTGGCCAAAAAAGTCGCACAACAAAAAAAAAAGAAAAAAAGACGCGCGATTGCTCCCGAATTGCTTTCTTGGTTTCAGGCGCTTGCCCTCGCGCACTATTCCTCGGCTCGCAGGCGTCGCGCGGGGCAAAAAATAGCCGCCAGATCGGCGCCGCTACCTCGGGGTCCGTCCGCTCGTGGCGTGTATAGATGCGCGGTGCGGACACTGCCCCGTTATATATAGGGCCGGAGCTGTCGGATAAATCGTTTTTCGGTCGCGATGTATAGAATCAGGAGACTATGGAACTTGTTTTGGGGGGGGGGGGGGGGTTGTATATACACGTCGATGACTCGACGGCATCTTGTCGGGTAGATTTCAGTCTGACCGAAGCTGTCGAGAGTAAGTTACACGTCTCAAGTGGCCAAAGACGTGACCGGGGTGCGTGTCGAGGTCACCGCATTCCGAGCGGAATGAGAGGCGGGTCTCGTTCTTTTGGGGAGCCTGATAGCGATGGACAGCGGGGGGTATACGTACACGAAAGGCAGACGATGGAACTTTAATATAAATGGCTAAGTTTAGTCTAATCTCTATGAGACGGCGTTTGACGGGGACTCTGCAACCTAACCTATAGACGATTGGAGGTGGGGCTTCTGGGCGCCGCCATCCTGCTGCTGGTGTGGGGAGATCGTCTGATAGTCAAGCATTGCTGAGGCGTACCCTCAACCTCAGAAACGTCTACCCACACCAGAAGCGAAATGTCGGCGTCCAGAGGCCACAGGGGAATGGGTGGCCGAGTTGGCTAGCGCAGACCAGCTCGGAGCACGTGGAGCGAAAGCTTGCGCTGCAGAGCCCGGGGATCCTGGGTTCGAGCCCCACCCCTGCCCGTTTCTAACTGTTCAACTGTCTTACTGTGCCACATTGCTGACCATGATCGTTTGTTTATTGGCACAAATAAAGGCTTATGATGATGGTGATGAGAACTTATACCGGCGTGCTGTCGTGTATCACTACAGCATGGTGCACGTTAAAGACCTCAGGCAAGCGGTGCACCGCACTGGTTAAATTGCTCATCTACAGCTGAGAGACAAGTCGCCCGTTGAGGGAGAGTGAGTTCAGGCTATGATAAGCATATACACACACCCAGAGGTCGTACTTGTAAACGTCTGTAACGAGTTGTGAATTGCGCTATATACTAACTATTTATTTCCATTATTTACACGTTGGTTCTATGGACTGTCGAAGTATGACATGGCTGCCCTGCTGATCACCCGAGCAACAGTGCTCGAGCCCTCTTGGCGCTTTCTTCTTCCTCCGCTGTCGTGACTTGCATGCGGTCGCGACACGTCTATACTTTGTTTCACCTCAAGTCCGGACGCAGCGGGTGCTACGAGCTGGTTGGACCAACCGAACAACGTTGAAAGCGAGCCATAATGCTGTCCATCATGGTGTCCATCATGGTGTCCATCATGTTTCTGTACGTGTTCCATCATCGCTCAACCAATCATGTACAAGGAAGGCCCAGTGACTTGCGCTTTTGACGATGTTTGATTTGTCGGATCTGCTCGTAGCGTCGGCATGCGTCCGAACTTAATTAAGGTGAAACAAGTATAGTTGACCGAGCCTACATAAATTCCTCATGGGTATGCTTCTAGACTTTTTAAACGTCAAACATTTACATTGCTGCTTGTTGAACCAAAAGTTGAATGAACTTGCATGCAGTAAAGCCTACACGTTAGTTTTTAACACGAACGTCTTGACGTTGCGAGCCACGCTGAAAACCGAAACATGTGAGAGTTTCAGCTTTAAAAGTGAGTAAGAAAGTTGTAAGTGCATAGAAGATCTACTCTCACGAGATCAGAAACGCATCCTTATAAGAAAGTGCTCACTTCTCATTGAGCGCTCGTATGCTCTACTTTCTAGTCATCATTACACGACCATCTACTGACCCCATTCTACTTCACTTCCCCATTCTCTCCATAACGATGAGCCTTTCTTTCTTCTTGAATTTTTCATACGCTGTAGTGCTCTGAGTTGCTGTTGCTATGAGCACCATAGCTCAAATGTAAGTTTGTAAGTCCCTATATACTGTTTCACACTGAGTTTGAGCTCAGCGACGCTAGGGCGACTCAACTATGCATTTGCTTCTTTCGAGAAAACTTATGCGCAGTACTGGGCATCGGACCGAACGACAAGTGATCAATCAACTGTAAAACGTCTCCATAAAGTCTCCCCGCAATACACACCGCTGACAGACAAAACATTTCTACCAATAAACTAAACTAGAAAAAAAAAAAGCTATCCGCGCAAGAAAGAGAAGTCGCCCTCGATATGGCCGCGGGCGCCATCCCTCAAGTGTGCGTGCGGTCGGCGGTGTCCTTCCCAGTGCCTGCACTCCCCACGAAAGCCGGCGATTAGCACCGTGAGGGGCGATAACGCGGAGCCGACGCCCGTGACACCTGCGCGTCATTTCGTGAGGTGTACGGACTCCACCGGAAGTACCCTGCATGCGTCCTTCGCTTCGGCTATGGCCATCTCTCGAAGAGGCGCGGCGACGCGACGGCTCGCGTGATCGCTCCAGTGACCTGCCAGTCGTGAACGAACGCGAGAAATGGCTTTGTCCATCTGTATGTTGGTTTATTCGGCTCGGTCGCCGACGACAGGCGTGAAGCCGTTGTTGAGTTGAGGGCAGGCGGGCGTCGATGGGCGATAAGCACCTCTAAGTAAGGACACAGTGAGAAGGAAATGCTGCGTCCGCCGTTGCGCGAGCAGGTGTGCTTCTGCCCAGGAAAGACTGTCGTAATCGTGCGAGAACGAAAGAGCGTTGGTGTGCGCGTCGAAACGATCGGCGGTTTTGGGGATTACACTCGGCGAAATTTTTCGTTTTAAAAATAATTGACAATGTGAGGATGATATGCTTTCGAATCTTTGTCTGTGTGTATATATGCGCGCGCGCTAACGTTTGCGATAAAAGTTCAAAGAAAAACGGCTTAACTTAAGAATATCAATCGTTCATTTAAGCGTTTCGCCTCCCATGCGGGAGGCATCTTTAGTAAATCAAAGAGCAATGAGGTGATATACTGCAGGAAAGTGGGCTTGTGTTATAGGTACCACGTTGTGCGAAATGTCATGGTATTACGTAGGGTAAATATTGCCGAGGTGTGAAATGTTCCTTACCAGGCACGCGTTGTGCGCTCGTGATCGACTGTTGATTACGAGGCGCGTGATTAAAGGAAAACGCGTTATCCGGGATGAAAGAAAAGGTGGGTGCACAAATCTGAAGCATGCAGAGAGATTCAGTTTGTACTTCGGATGTTTCATTTTTGTAAACAACTCTAAAATCATAAATTTGTACAGAGAGAAAATAAACTTAGATGGAAGTCATAACAGCAGTTATTTTTAGTTTATCATCATTTGTATAGTAGGGGAACAAAAGATTTATGTGTAGTCGTTTATTAGCTTGAATACGCCCCTTTTAGGTTTTAAAGATATCAAACCGATCATAGAGCATATACGTGTACCTTCATAGTGTCTCTAATTGCTATTTTTAGAGGGTCTATAGTCTGCTGGAAGATGACATAAAACGTATTGATGGGACGATCCTTCTGGCAAATAAATAATTCAGCATTGCCGAATGCTTGACGGCCTTTACTCAAATTCGACATACATTCGCCAGAAGCGCTGTGTTGCTAAACAGGTTTATCGATGTGGCGTAAAATGTTTTTGTTGTTTATTGAAACATTAAACACAACATATTTATAGATATTGACACAGAAAACGTGACTCAGGGGCCTGATTGTATCAATGTATTTTTTTCTTTTTATTTGTGATATTAGAGTAATTTCTTTCTAAAATCTGTCACGACCCGCAGTACGCGAATTATATTTCGCAACTTCATCGGTGCAAGTGTGTAGCGGTCAAGCGATGACCAAAGGCATGTCTGGCCCACATAACCATAGGCATGTCCCTCTTTTGAGCCACTTGAGCCTCCACCGGAAAAGCCTACATATGATAATATTGTTATGCGTTTTTATATTGTCATCAGCTTTGGAAGCAATGCTGCGTTCTATTTGCGCAAAGTTTATCGCTGCAGGGTAGCCAGGGTAACCTGCACTGAGCGCTGCATCAGTTTCACTCCCACGAGCTGATGAACAGTCGATGCTATTATGGTTCGGGATCTGCACTGGATAGCACTACGAGTTTTTATTCGGCCGTTCGGGAGCATGATAATTAATCATGGCGTATTGCGATGCCGAATACCAGCTTGGTGAAAATGTGATTCAAAGCAGAAGCCGAAATACTGAACCGTCCTGCCGTCCGTTTCTGTCCTTGTTCGCGCGATCAGCAACGCGGCCCCGCGGTGCGCAGCGGTCTGCGGTCAGCGCAGGGGCAGTCCGCCTGTATGCGCACGCGCGATCGGTTGCCGAATTTTTGCCTATGCCCTGAAGCAGGCACGTAGCCACGATTTTGTTTCGGGGGGGGGGGGGCGCCCATGACAAAATGCTGTATGAGGGGGAGGGGGGAGAGGAGCAGTCCCAGCAAAATGGAAGATTTCTTTTGGGGGGGGCCCCCCCCCCCCCCCCTCTTTGGCTACGTGCCTGCCCTGAGACATTTTCCTTCTAAAGTTGGACATGTGCCGAAAACGGGATGGGCAGCAATTGAAATACAACCATTTGAGATACATATATAAAACAGTTTGAGTATTTCGTCTTCGTATTTCATCACCCGTCAGTAAATGTATTTGTCAAGGGTATTTAAACACTGAAAATTGAGTATCATCCGTATTTTAAATGTTGGGCACATACAATTTTAGGCAACCTTGAGATCAAATGCGATTTTGGGCACTCATCGCGATGGGAGACATATGGAAAGAGCATGCTGTGCTTCGCGCACAGATAAACACCGAAGAAGTAAACGAAAGAGAAGAACAAGGAATGAACGGGATTTCTGATTGCTGCGATAATTGACTTTTTGGTTATGTGATTGTGTTATTTTTTAAGACGTCGCATTGACGACACGTTTGAAAAGGATTTGTTGGGTTATTGACCCTTTGAAACCAAACTCGCTCCGAATGCATTGTTTTCCCTGGTCTTGTACCACCTATCATAAGACAAACGCATTTTATTTTTAGAGCTGCAACTTTCTTTTTAAGAACTTAATTCTTGGTATGCATGGACTAGCTCACCCTTTACTTGTGCACAATCTTTTTCTCGGAATAAAATGTACAGGTAAAAGTAACTGAAGGTGATAAAATAATATCATTGTATTTGTATCTTGCAGTTCACTACCAATACTTTTTTAGAAGGTGTAATTGGATTAGCAATTAAAGCATTTTTGTCGGAGTATTTTGTATCTGTATTTTGATCGTTTTTTTGCAACAATTTTGCCCATCCCATCTGTGTGCCGAATTATGCTGAATCCAAACTTCGGCTGATTTGACATATCACTAATAAACATCTAAAAAAAGTGTGTCTCGCACAGCAGTGATGGGCAATTAAAGATCTCTTACCTATGGGAATGACGTTGGTTTTTCTCAGATCGGTTGTTACAAGCGTTGTGGGATTAAAACGATGCACGTGGGTTCCGTGTTGAAGTGACCAGTGAAATTGTTTGAAGCCTTAGAACGCGTCCATTTACAAATTTTGGTGGCTTCAGTTGTAACTGGCGGCAGGGTTAAGACAACGTGATGCTCTTTTTCTTTCGTTTTTAAATAAATATATTTTCACATATAGTTGTGGCTAAATTTGGGTGCTGGCATGTTGTAGTTTTGACTTTCTACGTATCTTCTGTGTTTTTGATCAATTTACTACGTGATATAAATTATTGCATGTAAAAACTTTCATAGAAAATTTACAGGGATGACAAAACTACTTAAGCATCAATTGAAATGCTCCTAAAATACTTGGACAAAAGTGTATTGAATTACAAATGCAGTGAAACATTGGAGACATGTATTCAAATACAAGATGAAATAACACCGAGGAGTATTTGATCACCCTCAACTACTTTTTCCAAACACATGTGGTCTTCACAGTTTGACATCTTAAACATAAATTGAAGCAGCAGTAAAAAAAAGAAAGAAATAAAGCCCGTGCTCAAATAAAGAGTGCAGTCTATATGTTACGACGCTCAAGTGCTTGGAAACAAAATAGCGGTTTTAGAACCGAAGTTTTGTCGGAAGAAAATAAGCAATTACGTCACCAGAAAGAAACAACTGTATTTTTGCTGATTTGGGAAGTAATTCCTTACTTTCAAAGTAATTGTGTAATTGTGCTATATTACAATTTCGGGGCAGTAATTTGCACCGCAACTTAAATACAAAATCTATGCAACGGATTACTTCATAAGTACTCGTTACTTTATAAACTGTCTGTACTACAACTCAAATTGGATTGTGCGATGGTGTTCGCGTAATTCTGTTTTTTTTATTGCCGTTTGTTTTTCTCTCTGCAGCCGGGGAGCTAGCATCCGCTCGCCGGCCAACCCCTTGCGTACCGCACGCAAAGGAAAAGAGCTCGCACGTTGTATTCTCTCATTTCCACTTCTGTACCCTGGACCACAACCACGGCCGTTGGTGCGGTCTGTCCTGAGCCGTAGGCTGTACTCCGTTTCAGCTCTCGATGAACATTTGCGGCCGGTATACGAACCATCGGAGCCAGTCTTAAAGCCGTGCGAGCGCCACGGGAGCTTCGGAAGGGGCGCGGCGACACGCGAGTGTGCAGTCACGTGGTACATACGTTCACAGCGTTGGATAGACTGGGATGGCTCGTCGAGTCCAATGCAGTTCACCGTAAGATGAAACGGATCGAAGTGGCTGGTGTGTTGAGGTAGTCAAATAGAAGAGAAGCGGACACTTTGAACGCGGACTATACACCAACTACGCGGTTTTCAGTGCGCGCGCCCCGAAGACCTGGTCGGGTGTATAACGCATGCGCCGGATGTTGGAACGCGCGGGAGGAGAAGTTAGGCCCAGGCATCCCCTCACGCCTCCGAATCTGTGAGCGCGTGAATGGTTGTCGTGCAGTCACCAAGAGGAACTAAGTACACTTCTCCCGTTTCAACCAGCAGCGGTCCAAGAGGCGCGCCACCCATAGCTTACCCACCGTGCGGATCCAGGTTCGCGCTTTCACCCGTTCCTTTGCTTTTAGTATGGTTCGCGTGAATAGACCCCTTTTGAAAATCTAACTTCTGTTGAAAACTGTGGAATCCCTGCACAATGGCGGACATAGATGACACAGCAGAACCAACGACGGAACGACTGATGTAAACACCGCCAGCGCCTCGTTGTCTGCCAGTGTGTATGTTATCATCGGTTAAACAAATCAAGCGCCGGCATGCACCGTGACCTTACGGTTTCAGTCTGTGCCTCTGTGCTTGTGTTTCTTCTACACTTCGTTTCAGCTTAGATCCGAGCGCGGCCGATGTTATGAGCCAAAGGGCCAATCAAAGAGCGCAAAAAGCGCAGCGTCATGGCGTGCCTTGTGCGCTTGATAGGACTAGCCAGCGGAGGAGCACGCACAGAGAAACGGCGAATACCGGCTGATCCTATCAACTGCAGAGAGCACGCCATGACGTTGTGCCTCGTTCGCTGTTTGATTGGCCCTTCGGCTCATAACATCGGCCGCGCTCAGACCTAAGCTGAAACGAAGTATAGTTTTACATTTGCACGTTCAACGGTATAGGTTGGTCCACCCTCATGCAATAGTCCCGACCATCTAACAATCGGCACGCGGCTTTGAAAAAAATCCTATTCTCCTCTCTTTTTTCCCTTTTTTTTTCGGCATCGTTTATAACTGGATTTCGTCCAACCACGCAGGCTGCACGGAATTGTCTTTTTTATTATTTTGTGTGCGGGGACATATATGTGTTTAAATCATTGTAAGCTATCAGTAGTATTGTATATTTGTCGACTGTGCTATAGACCAACACCACCTAGATAAGCAGAAGGCCTCCGCACCGCGATCGCAACGTCATCACTGTCAGATTGATCGAGGCTCGAGATTGGGCACGACTGATGCGTCAGTGTTCGGCCGGGGCTCGTGTTCAATTAACGCGTCGAAGGTCGGACTCGGTCCCGATAGCCGAGATAGCGCAATCCGGCTGTGATGATGCTTCATGAAGGGAGAGGAGACGATGCGGAGGCTTTGATTATTCTAGGTGGTGTTGTATAGACCCCTTTCGAAAGTCACGTGCCGATTATTAGAAGGTCGGAACCCCTGCACAATGGCGGAACGGCTGCATCGAGGAACGTGCAAGGCATTCCCTAAGATAGCGAACGTCGGAGCGCGGCCAACAGTACGAGCCGACGAGTCAGTCAAACAGCGTCGAAAGTGCAACGTCACTGCGCTCATCACATTTTTCTGTGGGTGTGTTTTTTTCCAGTGTGCCGTGACGATGAGGTTTTAGTCCGCCATTGTGCAGGGATTTCACAGCTGCCAACAGAGGGCAGTATTTCGAAAGTGATCTGACGCCCGCTAACCCTGCATTTCACTCTACCCCGTTCGGAGAAAAATAATCATAATCTCCCCCAACAGGCAGCTGATCACCGTACACCTCGACGGCACTCCCATATACCAACGCCCGCACATTAAGCTCTTAAGCCTCACCATTCAAAACAACGGTGCAAGCGACATCACCATTTCCACCCTCTCCAAACAGATAAATCAAATCACACACATCCTCGGCCGTGTTTCCCGCCGCCACAGAGGCCTCAAAGAGAGCGACATGAGACGGCCCATCAAAGCTCTCATCTACTCTCTCGTTCTCTACCATATCCCCTACACCCCGCTCACTAACCGTCAACTCAAACACCTCCGGACACAGCTCCGCAAACCCACCCGCCTTTCTCGCGGCGTGCCACAGTACGCTCCCTTAGAGCACTTACAACAGATGGACCCCTTTCAACACACTCGAGGAGCGAGTCGACTTGCACCGACTGGGTCAACAGCAACGCCTAACCACGTCCCTGCAGGGTCGCTACATTCTCAACTATCTCGGTTACGACACCCTGCACCTCCCTCCAATCGAAACAACCACACCTCCTTGGGATACCATACCCCAAATCACCACACTCCCCATACCCAAACATATGAATCCCGACAGCAACC